>JAMQGT020012770.1:0-44078 GCA_024447675.2 Pterophyllum scalare | reverse complement strand
CTGATTTTAGGTTTGTTTTTTGGTGGTCTGGGAGCAGGCACCGTCTCTATGGGGATGGGGTTTTGGGGGGACTGGCAGGAGGAGAGAAGCTGCAGAGAGGCGTGTAAGACTGCAACTCTGCTTCCTGATCTCAACCCTGGTCTCATATGAAAGCCTGTCTCAGCAACACACCTAACACAACTGAGAAAGATAACTGTTTCCAGTGTGAGTACTCCTGTGCCCATATCAAGGTCAAGTCATACCACAGATATGACACGACACTTCGAAAACAAAATGTGCTATCGCATTGTCCTCAGCTTATCTTCTAACACACACGCGCACACACTACATGATCTGTAGCGTGTATACAGATTTCCACACTGTTACTGTATTTATGCACATCATTGTCACTCTGCATGTGAATTTCCTGGCACGCCTGTGAGTGCAGGTGTGTGATCCCGTGAGTGTGTGTATTCCCTGAAATGTGATGCTGTTCTAGGCATAAGCCATCCAGTCAACAGGAGGCAAGTGGGAGGATAGCAAGCATACAAGCTGTCCTGTATTGCAGAAAGAGACTTGTAATGTTATGATATCCTATACATAAACATTGCCACCAGTTAGCTACTGTCCATCAGTGACAAAGCTGACTAAGAAGTTTGAAAGTAATAACCGTGTCATATCATTTTCAGTATGCAAAAGTACTTACTGGTTCCTAATAATGCTTAAAATGTATGTACACAACATGGAATTAACAATAGGCAGTTTATAGGAACGGAAACACAAATAGCGTAATAGTGCAATAGTGAAGTCCCCTAACCACAACACAGTTGAGTTGCAGTTTACTGAATCTGCACTGCTGATGGGGGTGTTTCATTGCTATTTTCTGCCTGTTATGTAATGGATTTCTCACAGTTTCTTCATCACAGTTGTAGAATGTGCCCAGCTGTATTTTATTATTCTGTAAGATACTATAAATATTATATTTTAAATACATTTAACCCTTGCATCCTGTTCAAGGCAAATTTGCCCCATTTCAAAATCTGACAGCAGTGAAAATAACCTAAATGTCATTCTTTTAGACTGAAATTTGTTTACTCTTTTTTTTTTTTAAGTGACTGAAAACACACAGAAGTTAAAATTTTTATGCTGTTTTACAGATGCTACAAATATTTGTGCATTGAGGCAGTTCTGGGTCAGATTTCACTCATGTCTGTTGAGATGGATTTTAGATCCAATACTGTGGGTCAAATCAAGGAAATCGTGATTTTAGGGAATCTTGAAATTGTACAGTTTTTATCAAAGTGGTGACAGAGTTAAAGGGGTCCTTGACACTGCCACAAGGACTGTCTGTGTTGCCAAAGCATTTGCCCAGGTTCCCGCAGAGACAGGAATCTGCTGGTCTTTTAGGGATCATGGCGGATCTCAAAACAGTGAAATAGTAAAACAGCATAGGAGTAATCAGAGATGGTGCATGTAAAGTACAGAGGTCATACGGGGGTCAGAGGCTGCTTTGACGCAGACATGAAAGCTGCACCTGCAAGAGCAAGAACCTGCAATTTATTCTGAGATTTATTCTGAGCTGACATCAAACTAACTGAGCACTAAACATGTGGATGCATGGAAAACATCTGTGTATGTATGTGCATTAAATAAATGTGAATAAATGAGCGAGCCACGGTTTTGTATTTGCAATAAATAGCTTTCATTGTTGCATGGAAGCAATATCAACAACTCAGCAAAAACAGTGCACCCAGGAGCAAAATTACCACACATATGGAAGAAACCTTTAAAAAACAAAACAAAAATAAAAACAACTACATTATACAGCTTTGTGCCAAAATATACAGAAGTGAAAAGGAATCAGATTTGCTGTTGCAAGAGAAGCCAATCTCAACAAGTCTAGCACACACTAACTGGACACTTGGCCACAGTGAACACAGAGCACAGGAAGAACATGGCACACCTTCTCCAAGACTAAATAAACAAATAGTAGCTAACTTTAAAAGCAATAGAGGCAATCTTTGATTTTGTGTGTAGTTTAGCATTTATAATTGTATTAAAATAGTTTCTGCGTGCTGTCTGTTAGTACTCTTACTCCTAAACCATCTACAGTCCTAGTGACGTCTTGAGCAACATTTTAAAATCCTTCAAAGGAAAGGATTAAAATTTATAAATTAGCCTTTTCATTCTGGAGAGATACAGTTCTTAAAAATATATTTTAGCAGTTTCTCCCAGGCCTCCTTGTGATTAAACAAAAACACAGAAAGTGAAGACCGATAACTCCACCCAGCTCTGCTGTGCACACCAACCCAAGGGCCTGTGGATGGGAAACAGCTGTAGAAAGAAGTACCTTTCTTTGAGTTCACTCCTCCTACTGTGTTGTACTTTTCACTGCATCATGTCGTTACTGGACGAATGCAGAAATTCAGAAAGTATCGTTTATACCAATGACCAAAGTCACCGTGGTAAAGAAAATCTGGTCCGCTTGTGATAAAATAGCTTATTAGAAGAGAAGAAAAAAAATGTTAGCTC
Source organism: Pterophyllum scalare (assembly GCA_024447675.2). Taxonomy (NCBI): domain Eukaryota; kingdom Metazoa; phylum Chordata; class Actinopteri; order Cichliformes; family Cichlidae; genus Pterophyllum; species Pterophyllum scalare. The sequence goes on along the minus strand of JAMQGT020012770.1, from coordinate 41,567 downwards.
TGTTTTATCTCAAGTCCTCACTGAAGAAACTACAGTCTTCTGTATGTGAAAAGTAAACAAAGATTGTGGACTTTGGCTTGCAGAGGTTGTGGCTGAGAAGATGGACAAAGAGGAAATAGGCATATTATAAGTGCTTGAGGAAGGATGTGATGAAGAGCAGCCCACATCAGGAGGCTGCTTTGCTACACGTCCAGCCTTCCTTTTCAAATAGAGTCCTGGGTTCTCATACCTGGGCGAGGTGATTACTGAGGGAAAGTATGTGCGATTTGAATTGAATCTCATATATAATATTCTTTTAGCTCATAGAATTTATTCCTCATTCTCATAGTATTGAGCTATAGAGGAAAATTCTCAGTTTCCATCAGAATAGAAAATGCAGCAGAGTGCAACAAATGCACAAAATCATCCTGTTGGATGGTGTGTGTGTGTTTAACCCTATTCAGTTGTTAAACATCTGTCAAGTCCTTCTAGAGCAGAGAGGCCAGCATTCCCAGGTATAAGAATTAAGCCTGCATTTGGTTTGGTTTAGTGTTCTATTACATGTCATTGCAATCAGTCACCACATGCAAGTACAACATGTATAGTCTGGGCCTCGTGCACGAGAGCATGCTACACATTCACCAGACGGTCACACTGAGGCGCAGGCGTGGACCACAAACGCACATCGCACACACATACAGTACATGCATTCACACACTCTTAATACATACAGACAGATCAGATAATATAGAAAGTTGACTGTACAGTCCAGTGTCAGAGGCATGGCATCGCCTGAATTTGTTTTCTTTGTTTTGGCTGAGCTATGAATGCAAAAGCGTTGGATTCTTTTAGCTGAGTTAGACAGAGCTCTGGGTGGGTAAAGAATTTTGGCTGAAACGTACAAAATGAATGAATAATATGTTTCAATGTGTGTAAGACTTAATGTGCAAATGCTTCTCCAACTGGATCACTGAGCATAATGTTTATATTGGACAGTTCTGCGAAACTTCATATGATTTTTTTGGGTGCCAACCATAAAAAACAGCAATAAAATATCATTTCATCTAACATCCATGCCTGGAACCTGTAGTGTGGTTTAATGCAATGTTGTGGTCATAAAATATGACCCCCCCCCAACCCCACCCCCTAAGTCAATAACCCAGTCACATTTCCATAAAAGTTACAAAGGACATGACCTTGGTACTCTTAATCTCAGCTATGGCACTGGTTGGTCTGAGTGCGCCAGGTTCTGCCTGAAAGTCAGACAGACTTCAAACTCAACGAGCACCCAAATCACCTAAATCTCAACTCCCCAAATTTCCACTCTACTGCACAGCACACTGCCCCCTGCAGTGGCTGCAGAATCATTCAATTCTGTAGCTTGTGATACTGAAGTGTTTTGTAACTGGTATGAAAATCACTTTACTGGACATCACCCAAAGGTCTGTTTATAGAATAAGCTGTCTTTTTTTGTTGTTGTTTTTTTGTTTTTGTTTTTTTGGCTGTTTTGTTTTTTTAATGTGGATGGTTGTGAGAGGAGCAGAGGTAGGGTGGGGGGTTTAGCGTGGCATCCTTAGATTTAGTGCATTGGACTAATAAGGCTTCCCTTGAAGGGACTGATGCAGCAACAGGGGGCACAAGGAAAAGGTACAAGAAGGACAGTCAGGGCAGACAACAGCAGCAGCAGCTATATAGTAGAAGCACCCCCCACCCTTAACAACAAAACAGTGCTAGTTGGTTAATGTCAAAATTGGTTACAGTGCCACAAAAGGATAAATTGCACAATACCTTCAATGCAAAGTACTTTGTATTCTCTTGTTTGAAAGTTCTTTACTGATAAACTTGCCTTGCAGTACATACTTCATATGAAATCAAACCCCTAACCTCAGCAGCTGTAGCTTACTTGTTCTACATATTAAGTCACACAGGCTCATGATCTGATTTGACAGATTTTCACAACCTCTTCGGAGCACCGCGGCATTGTAGGTACCATGTAAAAAGTGGGACTTCTGCACTAGCTACATGCATTAAAAAGGAAGCAGCAGGGGCAAAAGGGAGGCACACTCATGTCAGCTTGAGCCTATGTTGGAGCAGGACCACAGGGAGTGCAGTTAATGCTCCAGTGACAAATCAAAAAAGCGATAGCAGACACCCTTAAGTGAAACAGGAGCTAATAGATCGACAGGCCATGAACAGATTGCTGTTACAAATCCTGACTGAAAACCAATCCTGGCTCTATCACTGTTGGCTTATCATGGATGACATGGCCTGATGGATATCAAGAAGACAGTGAGGAGACAGATAGAGGAAGGTAGCATTGGCTTGGAAGAAGAAAGGAATTGTTGAATTGTGGATATAGCCCATATAAAATAAAAGAAGAAGGAGGAGAATATAAAGGGGGATTAGATTTCATTTGATTTAAGTAAGAAAAAAGCAAAAACAATGACAGATCCTTGCGCTAAGGAAAAAAAAAACAACTTTAAATAATTTTTGTCCTGGCCCTGGTAAACATCAAGAATCTCATAAAGATTTGTCATACATAAAGAAAAAGAAAACAAGAGAAAATATGGCATTCTTCACAGTAACCCTAGTGGTTGTCAGTTAGGATTCAGAACATTCCATCTTTCTTTTATATACTCTACTCTCTCCTCTTTTCAGATATACTAATGTGCATGTGTTACACTGCAGCATGAGTTGATTTGTTGCAAATGGATTCATGTTGAGCTTCATGCTGGGGAAGAGTGGGAAAAATAACATCTAAACATAGAGAGTAAAACAATCTGAAGAACATACTTCATATAAAGACAAATATGAGAACCCATGTGTGTACATACAGTACACCCTCACACACACACACACACACACACACAGGCAAAATTAAAATAGAAAACTGACATAATCAGAAACACACACACATACAGTAGATGAAGGCACTATTGCAAGCAAAGTCCAAGTAATTGTGACAGAAAACATCAACAACCTTTCACAAATCCACTTCAGAATTACTTGGGCTAGATGTTTGGAGTCAGGGGAATACGAAAGAGAGAAAATAATGTTTTTGAGGGCATGTGTGACCTCTTTTCTGCCAGTTGAAAATTAAAAATGAACAGAGAAAGCCGGACCTGTCCACAGGAAGTCATTTGGGCTTGCCGTGCTGTCATCTAGCTTTCCTGCCTGTCTGTTAAAACAGGAAGAGATGTGCTGATTCATCTGTCCCATCTCATTGCCTTCTCCTCTCGTACTTCAAAATTCTGAGAAATAAAAAAATTGCTTAACAGACACTGTCTTTTGGTTCAGAGTTCAATGAACATCATATTTTATCTCTTGTTACATCCGTACTTTTCTGTCTGGCCTTTCTTTGTGTGGCATGTGGATTCCAGTGAGTGAATAACAAGCAAATGAGTCAAATGAGTCAAGACATGACCTTAACATCTAAATTTCAGTGGAAGCCAGGGAGCCAGGCACAATGGAGTGAAGTCAAAGAAAAGCAGTTCCCCTGCCAACAAACAATCTAGCCCAAGAGTTGGACACACAAACAAATGCACACACACACACACAGTGGCATGCACACACACACAGACACGCACACAATCATTCGTGCACTCATATATTTGTCCCCTCTCTTCCCCCAGGCAGCAGACAAGGCAGTACATTCAGGGTAACAGAGTCAGTCCCCTTAGAAATCCATTGGATCCTCCTCCGCAAGGCCATGATTGGCAATGGTTCTGCCTCCACCTTTCAATGGCATCCCATCACTTTCAGGTTTTGCCACCGGGGGCGAGGTCAGCCCCGATACCCCCTCTGGTGCACCCCAGGTGTCAGTGGTAGGCGGGTAGAAATCATCGTCGAAGCCACAGAACCCTTCGTCAACACCTTGATCGTAGCGTTGGTAGGTAGAAGCATGCACTTCATTCTCTCTAGCTGTGATTTCCAGAGTACTGTTCCACATGCCATAGCCAAAGTAGATGAGCACACCTACAAGAACAGAACATGTGATTTTTTTTTTCACACATACATAATCCAGTAGATAATATTTATTAGACCTTTGGGCATGATTTTAGAAGCTTGATTTAAAAAAAATAGGGAAAAATAGTAAAATCTCTATTAACTTAAAAACAATTCATCCCACTCTGAGTCAGAAGAGCTTGACATTCCTACTTTTAGAGTTGAAAAAAGTTGCTTTGGATGGTTGACCCCAGTAATTTAAACTCATTCACCTTCACTACTTCTGCTACTTGTGGCTTCACTGTTACACCTGTATCCCTCTCATTCACACACATGTATTCCGTGTTGCTCGTGCTCTTCTCTCCAGAGCATACCTCCACCTCTCCAGGCTCTCTTCTACCTGCTCCCAACTCTGTACTCCTAAAGTTGGTGCTAAGCCTGGATAAACTGAGAGGGTTGCATCAGGAAGGCACCTGGTGTAAAATCTTTGCCAAATCAAACAATCTGATCATCAAGAACTTTGTTTTGATAAATATACATTTAAAAGAAAATCCCATGAAATTGCAGGATTATAAAAGCAAGACAAATATTGATCAGATAAATACAACTGAGGCAGTATTTATTTAGATTTCCCAGTTCTTCCACACAAAAACTAACAAGTGAGACACACTCTATGCTTAATTCATTATTATAGTAAATATAAAATTAGTCATTTTTAATGAATCAGTTGTTGCAGTAAGCATTTATGTGCTTACTGCACTGCATTGTGAGCCAATGTGTAGAATAACTTAATAATTTTGTGATGGGAGCAACCTCTGTTCACATGAACTATTGCCAGACACTCCTACATAGAAATAGTATAGTATGGAGAATAGAAATGACTGAATAAAAGTACTTGTTTTTCTCCTTCTGAATATTTTAAACAAGCATATTTCACCTTTAAAATCAAAACATGGTCTGTTACCCTCCATCCAGACTGGTTCAGATTCCATCCTGCCTCAAAACAAAAATGCAAAATAAGTCATCATTTACTTACCCACGAGGCACCAGACTGAAAATCGTATCCAGGTGATCGCAGATAGTTTGAGCATGAGGTAGATATTGACCAGCATAGCTGAAGCAGGTACAAAGGGAACACAGGGCGCCATGTAGGGAAGCCGCTTAGGGTTCTCTGGCTGCTGGAGGATGATGACAATCAGCAGGGCAATGACAAGGATGAAGAAGATTAATAGCAGCAAGGCCCACCAGCGACCCTCCCCAATAGTGCTTGCTCCTGAAAGGAAGGAAAGAAATAATTAATGTATGCTTAAATTGTGCAGATATGAGTGTGAGTTTGTAAACTTGTTCTCACCAAAAATGATGAAGGAGCAGAAAGCAAAGATGAAGACAAAAAGCAGCAGCACACACACAGTGACAGTTTTCCCCGTGGCTGGAGTCGGTCTATCCATCTTTCCTGGGAGGCCCAATCGGATCCTCAAGGTATAGTAACGTGGTCCGATCAGCTTCTTTAACCGTCGGGACATCCCACCTTCTGATTCTTCTGCTTCAATACCCGTGGTCATGTCCACCGTACCATAGTTAGGGTGACTCGCAGTGTATGCATTTTTATCTGGTTTGCCAATCAGCATCTCATTGTCACCCAGCGAAGGCAGGTTTTTGGCCCCACAGGTATTAGTGGGCAGACCGCCATAGTCATCGGCCTCGCTGGTTGGTGAGCAGGCGTCTTTCTCACACTCAGCCAGAACACCTTCCTTCCTTTTTTTATTCTGCTCCTCAGAGAGAAAGTTCACAAAGCCATGGATGTCGCCCTCGGGTTGGTAGCGTAACAGAAGCACACAGAGACTCACCTGCAAAACACGAGGAAGCACACTGTGTCACTTATAAACAGAAAGAGTGGTGCTCCATCACCAAAACCAATTTTTTTTTCAGTAGTGATATTACATCCCACATTAATGTGTGGATGTTTTGTTTTAAAGCAAACAGCTCATGCATGTTAGGTTTTACAAACATTTTTTTATGTCATTTCTAATGTAATTACCCAAAATATGAATTTTGTCTTAATTCTGACTGGTTTATGAATCGGTGACTCATTATTATCTTAGTTAACTAGGTACTATCTGACAAGTAGCATGCAATCATGGGTAGAAGACAACCTTTAAAGCCTGGCAATCATGCCCACATGCCTTGTTGAAATTATCAACTCTGCTAAAACCTGCTGTCTATGTACATACACAGCTCTCCTTTTATTATACACAAATCATGCACTGAATAAATACAGTGTTTCACAAAAGTGAGTACACCCCTCACATTTCTGCAGATATTTAAGTATATCTTTTCATGGGACAACACTGACAAAATGACACTTTGACACAATGAAAAGTAGTCTGTGTGCAGCTTATTTAACAGTGTAAATTTATTCTTCCCTCAAAATAAGGAGGCTTTGCGCTCCTCCACCTTCCGCTTGAGGATGCCCCAAAGATGTTCTATTGGGTTCAGGTCTGGAGACATGCTTGGCCAGTCCATCACCTTTACCCTCAGCCTCTTCAATAAAGCAGTGGTTGTCTTAGAGGTGTGTTTGGGGTCATTATCATGCTGGAACACTGCCCTGTGACCCAGTTTCCGGAGGGAGGGGATCATGCTCTGCTTCATTATTTCACAGTACATATTGGAGGTCATGTGTCCCTCAATGAAATGTAACTCCCCAACACCTGCTGCACTCATGCAGCCCCAGACCATGGCATTCCCACCACCATGCTTGACTGTAGGCATGACACACTTATCTTCGTACTCCTCACCTGATCGCTGCCACACATGCTTGAGAGCATCTGAACCAAACAAATGAATCTTGGTCTCATCAGACCATAGGACATGGTTCCAGTAATCCATGTCCTTTGTTGACATGTCTTCAGCAAACTGTTTGCGGGCTTTCTTGTGTACAGACTTCAGAAGAGGCTTCCTTCTGGGGTGACAGCCATGCAGACCAATTTGATGTAGTGTGCGGCGTATGGTCTGAGCACTGACAGGCTGACCCCCCACCTCTTCAGTCTCTGCAGCAATGCTGACAGCACTCCTGCGTCTATCTTTCAGAGACAGCATTTGGACGTGACGCTGAGCACGTGCACTCAGCTTCTTTGGACGACCAACGCGAGGTCTGTTCTGAGTGGACCCTGCTCTTTTAAAACGCTGGATGATGTTGATGGTGTTGGCAATCTTCTTGTAGCCTTGGTCGTCTTCATGTAGTGCAACAATTTGTCTTTTAAGATCCTCAAAGAGTTCTTTGCCATGAGGTGCCATGTTGGAACTTTCAGTGACCAGTATGAGAGAGTGTGAGAGCTGCACTACAAAATTGAACACACCTGCTCCCTATGCACACCTGAGACCTAGTAACACTAACGAGTCACATGACATTTTGGAGGGGAAATGACAAGCAGCGCTCAATTTGGTCATTTACGGGTGTAGTCTCTTAGGGGTGTACTCACTTCTGTTGCCGCTGGTTTAGACATTAATGGCTGTATATTGAGTTATTTTGAGGGAAGAATAAATTTACACTGTTATATATGCTGCACACAGACTACTTTTCATTGTGTCAAAGTGTCATTTTTTCAGTGTTGTCCCATGAAAACATATACTTAAATATCTGCAGAAATGTGAGGGATGTACTCACTTTTGTGATACACTGTAATTTTTCATAGTAAGACATCTGCCATTATGTGCAATATTTCATAGCTCCTTCAAAGAGCAGTGCTTTCTTTGTCAAATCTGAATGTGTACTTATTTAGGAGTAAAACAACTCAGTTCTGTTCACTGTAAGTGCAAATAAAATGATTGTGGCTGGATTATAGATGCCTCTTGGTTACAACACACTGAGAATTGATCTCTGTAATGCAGTGAGATTATTGTTTTGTATTGTTCTGTTTAGTATTTTTTGCAAGCGCGTTTGTTTGGACATCCTTAAATATATCTTAAGGGGTTTATCGAGATGTATTAAATTTATCTAAGTTATACTGTGAGTACGCTTCATGATGTACATGTTTCCATTTTTATTAACCACAACTCACCAGCGTATAGGCCAAAAGTGTTCCTATGGACATCATCTCTATGAGGTCTCTAAGACTGACCAGAAGGGACAGCAAGGAAGCCAGAAAGCCTGAGACCACACAGGCTACAACAGGGGTCTCTGTGTAGGAAGACACATGGGCCAGGAACCTATACAACAAAGATGAGTGGGCTGAGACTCAGATGCATGCATCATTTAGATTGATATATAAACAAAATTGCAAGCACTGTGTTAACTAACTTAAACAGCAGGCCATCGCCTGCCATGGCATAGATGACCCTGGGCATGGGGAACAGCGACCCCAGGAGGGATACAGTAAGTCCGGCTATGGAGCCTACTGCCACAATATACTTTGCGAACATACAGCCATGCATGGCAAACATTTCCATCAGTGGTGCATCTGCATCAATTTCATTGTACGGTACCATCAGTGTCAATATCACAGAAACCTGCAAGGAAAACACAAACATAATTGTTGAGTATTATTACAGTTCTCAACATTAAAACAAAAACTCATCATGAAATTTGTTAAAATATAGAAAAACTCTAATACCAGTGTTGAAAAGCTGAATTACTGCATTTTTTGTTGCCAGAATTATAGTGTATTAAACAGACACCCACACAACCACAAGAAGAACAACGAAAAAACTCATGAAGAACCTTATCATTATCATAATTGGACTGTTTTCTCAGTCTGATCAGAATAACTCTGCAGACCCTGTAGTCACAGAAACATTTAGGCCCTAGATATCAAAAAATGTAAAAATCACAGCTTAGTTTTGGTCAGCTAATATGCTTAGCACACTGCATGTTGCATCACATGCAAAATGGTCACTGCTAGTGCCTTTCTCTCTCGCAATATGTGTGTCCCTGCATCCGATGTGTGATATCATGCAGGGCCATCTGTCACAAACGCTGTGCTGCTAATCAGATAGATTTGCATCAACAGAATACAGAAGGGGAGTAATAATAATGATAATAAAAAGCATGAATCCCTTACAGAAAGGAAGTTAGGGAGATTAGTCCCCCTCCACAGCAACCTGGAGCTTTTTAACCTTTCATTCAGTTTATGCAAAAATTGGCTGACAGTGTGTGTGAACCAGTCAAAAGTAGGCTAAACTAATCCAAAGGGAAGTCTAAAACAACATATTTGTTTGAGAGTACAAATCTATTCCCAAAATGCATCCTTCAGTGTCCCCTTTGGCTCACTATCGGCTAAGTTTAGTTGGCAAATTCATATCACCCATCTCCAGAGCAAAGGATTTCCCAAAAACAATAATCAGCATAATTCTCTCCCCTACCGCTCACTGCAGTGACCTAAACTGAAGAGCACAGATTTGAGAGTTGTGTAAGGATAAACACTGTCAGCACTAACACTGAATGAAGAGCCCAGAAATTCAGAAAACCAAGCATGTACAGTAGAAGTTTGTCTTGCAAACTCTTTCAATATACTGCAAATGTACTGCAAAACCAATGCCACCAGAAAAACCAAAGATGTGACAGGTAATGAGTTTAAGCAGATTTCTGAAAATTGAACAGCAGCAACAAGAGGATCCTCACAGGAGCAGAAACGTTATTCCAAGATGCCTGCAGTGAGTGAGATCAAAGAACGGTGGAGATTAAGAGAGGCTGAGAAATACATTTTGGAGCACAGGAGAGAGATGATGGGGAGGGAGAGATGTGACTGGGAAAGAGAGAGACAAGGATTTCAAAAAGAAGCACTCATGGTTTTGAAGTTGATGCAATCTTTGCCCCACAAAATGCTGAAAAACTTCTCATATCTGATAGGCTGCAGTTACACAGCACCCATAGCAACAACCATCCAGCACACATTAGGTAATCTGGAAGGCTGTTCGAGCTGTATAGGTGAAGATCAGAGATTAGATACACGCCCACACAGCTGAAATACAGCACCTTCATATTTAATCATTCCATCTTTCTTTTGGAAACTTGTCAACATTTGGGGGAGAGCTGACAGCTGAATCTAAAGCCAAGTGTGAGCACATGAACAATGACAAATGATTAGTTTTTTAACTTTATACTGAAATTTTCATTTCACAAAATAGAGCAAGGAAAATGACCATAACACAAATGAAATTGTGATGCCCTTCTTTTATAATGTGCTTCAAAATGTGTAAACTGTAGTCCTAGTTGTCTTTCCCACAACCGATGTTAATCTCATGACAGAAATTCAAATAGACTAATGAGTGTGCTGCAGTAATACTGTGAAGAACAAGACTACATTTGTTCAGTTCCTAATTATAGAAATATAGAGTAGTGCGCTCATGTTTGTTCATGCAGTGTGTTGTAAAAGCTAACTCACAGAGACATAGGCAGTGAGGCAGGTGATGAGTGAGGCAGTGATAGCATAGGGGATGGAGGTGTTGGGACTCTTGGCCTCCTCTCCTGTTGTAGCAATGATGTCAAATCCGATAAAGGCATAGAAACAGGTGGCTGCACCCTGCATCACCTGCAACACAGAGGAAACAGAGCTGATGGATTTCCCAATGAAAACAACCAAACAGCAGATTTACATTTTGGGGGTTTTTTTGGTTTTTGTTTGTGTTTTTCTTTGCCTGTTTTTTTTTAAAATTATTATTATTATGTAAGTGTGTGTATGCATTTGCCTGCATACCCCTGACCAGCCAAAGGGCAGAAATCGCCCCTCGTCCCAGTTCTCCCCGTTGACAAAGAACAGCCCAGCGATCATCATGAACACCCACACTATAAGGTTGATGACGTTAAGTACGTTGTTGAAACCAACAGAGTTCTTCACTCCTAAAGCCACTATCACTGTCACCAGCAATGCTATCAGCAGCGCCAGGCAGGTCTGGGTAGGACTGCTCTCCTTTACCTGAAAAGGAAACACGCCTGCTTGAATAAACAGAAAGATTGGTGGTGAGGATAAATACATCATTTTCCTGCATCTTTGGAATAAAATGAACTATTGATTTGAGTAACTCCTTTGTTATTGTATCAAGAAAATCCTAAATTGACAGAAAAGGCCTATCACAGTTACGCAGGTTTCTCAGAGTAATGATTTTAAATTACTTATTTTGCCTGATATCAACCCAGTCCAAAATTCTGCAATATTACAGTAAGAAAAAGTAGTAAATCCTCACATTTGGTCAGCACATTTGGCAGCAATACAGAGCATGACGCTACCACCACCATGTTTGACAACTGGTACAGTGTCCTTAGTTTTGAAAGTCTCACTGCTCCAAACATACCTCTTGTCGTTGTGGCCAGACAGCTCAGTCTTTGTCTCGTCAGACCATAAACTTTTCTCCGGAAGGCGTTTGGGTTGTTCATATGGCTAGCTGCAAATTTCAGTCGAGTTTGAAGGTTTTGATTTGGGAACAGGGGCTTCTTTCTTGGTTGGCACGCTTTCAGTCCACGATGATGTAAAACTGGCTTCACTGTGAATAGTGACACTGGTATTCCAGCAGTTTCCAGTTAATGGCAGGCTCAAGCCTTAGTGGTTTAAACTGATAATGCTGGAATCTGCAGTTGTTTGGAAATGGCTCCAAGAGTCCTTGCCAACTTGTGTCAATCTATAACTCACATTCTTAATTCTTCATTGAGTTCCTTGGACTTTCCATTTGTTCTGAGTATTGGTCAATCCAACAAGTGCTATCAAGCAAATCATTTTTATACTGCAAAATGAAACTATCGGTTGTAGTCAATAATGATCCCAAACAAGACGTTAATAGGCCTTGGCATTTGTCAAATACATTGTAGAACCTTCAGCACCATTTGTTAAAGGTTTTGAGAGTGTGTATGTATTTTTGCCTGTACAGTATGTATACTTTGGACCCCTGTGTGAATTACAGAAAATCAAAATAAATTCCAACTTGGGCACCCAGTTCTTGTTTTTTTTAAACATTAAAGATGTGTGCTGTACAATCTTTCCACCCTGGGAACAGAACAGTTAAAAGAAATCATTAAAAGCCCCAAATTAGCATGACATTCATGCTCATAATGAGTTCATGTAAACTTCTGGCTGGTCTAGTTTGTTATTTCCAAGACTTTCAACCACTGTCATAAAGATGTTCTAGTTTGACTTAACAATGAAAGCCATGATACAGACAGTGTATTGCAATGGCTATGAAGTTCACTGGACTATCACCCAATGCAGCAATAAAATACCCAAAGACATGGTTTTATTTATTTAAAAACTGGACTTGGAAGTTGGAAACACCTTTATATTTGGCACATCAAGAGAACTATTTTTGTCAGATGAGCTGTCATTCATAGTGATGTACTGCATTCCTAAATTAGATACACTCCAGCCCACCCAGTTAGTCAGAAACAGTTAGCAGCTCATTTTCAAATGCACATGTTCCACAAGTTCCCAGCCTGTGTGTATTTGGAAATAAATGTGATATATTTTAGTTTTCATTTCACATTTTCTCTGGGGTGTGGAGAAACAATCATTTTTCTCCAGCAGGAAAAGGAAACATCAGCTTTCCCTGATGGTGTGGAACAGCTGGCCATGAAGTGTCATGTGACCACTTTTTTACAGGCCAACAGGAAGAAACTGATGAGGCAGTGTCAGCCAGATAGACACACAGCTGGTACATACATCAGATAGAGCACTGTACCAGATAAGCAGGCATCCTCCTCATGGTAAAAGATTATGGAAAAATTCAAGATGGTGCGCCTACTTTCACTTTCCACAATAGCATGACTTCCAAGATAAGCAGCATGGGGGAAAATTGAATGAATGATTTCTGAGATTATTTATTTATTTAAATCTGCTTCTTTGGGTAAACAGATTTGCTCAACTGTCATTTAACTCATGAGAAAGTTTGATCAAGTCACTGAAGCGGGAAGTATTTGTTTTTTACAGCTACATGAAAAGAGCAGAGCTGCCTAAGACCTTTTTGACATTTGACCCAAAAATAGAACCAACTGTAGCTTATTGCTGATAAGCTGTAGAATCTAAACGAAATGCCCCAGTTCTTAATGCAGTAAAATTAAATTAAAAATGGGCCTGCAAATCATATCCGGGAAGCATTTTGGCTGCTGAATTTTAACATGAGTTCCCTAAAACACTGTGAATATAACACTGAAATACTGAAAAAAGCATTCATAGTAAACCTGCAATATTTTACACTGTATTAAATGAATTCCAATCCTGGAAAAATAAGAAACACAGAAAAAAAATTAAAGCTGTCATAAGACTGCATCCTTGTACCACTTACCCAAGCCGTTGAGTGCCCCGATGTGTGAAATCATAAAGTTGCTGATGCTGTGATTGGCCAGTGAATCCGCCATGCTGCTGAGCGCTGACGCCCCCGCTGCTGTGCCAATCAGATATTCCAGAATTAAGTTCCAGCCGATGAAAAAAGCCACACACTCCCCCACAGTCACGTAGCTGTATGTGTAGGCCGAACCTGTGGTCTTAGGCACGCGGACGCCAAACTCTGCATAGCATACTCCTGTGGGAGAGACAGGGAGAGGAGCACATTATAAACACACATACATTCAGATACATACCAGTGAGTTGACTGCATTATCACTAGAGCGAAAGGCTGAATGTAAACTATTGATAGGAGCATCAAAGTAACTATTTCACTAACTATTTTAGCCTTTAATGTATAATGTCTTTGCTCTTGTAATAATTGCATAGCTATTGAAAGGCTTTTCAAATAAATCTTTTCAGTTTAATGGTAATGAAAAGGACAGCAACCTTTATGCTGTGGCTGTAGTCCCCCTGGTGTTTATGTGACCAAAGAAGGCTTGTATATATGAGTGTATGTATGTGTATAGCTCGAGTCTCACCTGAGAGTATGGAGGCAACAGCAGCAATAATGAAGGAAACAATGACCCCAGGACCAGCCATTTCCTTGGCAACCAGTCCTGAGACCACATACATCCCTGTCCCGACGCAGCTGCCCACACCCAGCGATACCAGGTCCACCGTAGACAAAACCCGGGCCAGTCTGGTTCCATGCGAGCTTGTGCCTGACATGGCTGAATCTAACATGGACTCCACAGGCTTGGTTCTCAGAACACGGGATGCAAAGGTGTTCCATGTCGACCCCCACTGTATCCTGCGAGGATCTAGCTTCCCTACCAGACCACTCATACTGACAGCCAATGGGGAATAGCGGAAGATACTATTTCACTGATGTTTTCCCTTAAGTTCTATGAATTTTTTCTTCAAGACAATGTACAGAGCACGTAGGAAGAGGAATTATTCCTAATCCAAATGATAGAAGAAGATCTGATTTTGTCTCGTTGTTCACGCCTCTGTTTTCCGGCTCAGTAGAATGCCATGTCAGTTTTTCCCCACGTCGTGAGAGAGAAAGCAATCTAAAAGACAAAGAAGGGATAATTTATTTTTGCAACATTTCACAGCACATTGTCTTCTATTATTTGTCTGACACAGTGCTTATTTTTGAGTACATGTGCTCGAGACATATCAGTCCAAAAGTGGAAATGTAGTACAAGTTTGTCCACAAATGAGGTGCACTTGAATGAGGAAACAGCTAATTAGAAATCCTCTCCCGATAGCCATGTTGCTATAGTAGCCAGGCTCATTAGTGACAGCACGGTCACTAATGACATTTTCTTTTGTTTGTAAGGAGAAGAGCAAGCAATATTAAACCTCAACAAAACTTCTTGTGTGATGTTTACTGATGCATAAATGTAAAATCAGTGGCACTGTAACTTCAGCTACATCGATCCATATATACTACGTATTTATAATGTCAGTCCATTACAATTCAGAGTGAAGTCTTTAACTTAAACATATTTATTTATAGCTAATAATACACACTGCTTAAAAACATTAACCCTGTACCCAGTCCATTGTGGGTTATCTAAAATGAATAAAAAAGTAATCTGTCTGAAAGTCTAATGTTTTACTATTATGTTAAATTATGGGTTTATTTGTAATTATGGGTTTTTATGTAATTATGCCATATTATATGATGCATTGCTTCAAACTGACCCACAGTATGAATTACCTAAAACAAACTCAGGAGTGTTTTCCATGATTCTTTAAAAATATTACATGCAATGCCATAACAATCACAAGAGCTGTTTCTTTTTTTTTCCCTGCAGTATAAGTACTAATTATCTGAATAATTCTTATGCAACGGTGGAAATTCATAGTGCTGCTGCAATGCAAAAAGCCACTGCTAAATACACACAGATAAACTATTAGCTAAACAAAACCTTGCACAGTTCTAAAAATGTCTGTTACTTAACAGCAATAAAACATTTTCACATTCTAGAGGCTTTTCTACAACGTTTAAACTGTCGGCAATGTTGTGTGAGCAGCAGATTAGAGACGCTGTTCAAAAGAGAGCTATTACAGTCATCAATTGTAGGAGAGTCCACCTCTGTCTCGCTTAACAGCAATGAACTAACCCTCACCATTCATCTACTTTGAACAACAAATGGAAGTTAATGAACAAACACACACTCACATTCAGCACACAGTGCACACCACACACCCGCAACTATGCTGCAATTACAGCCGTTTAACCAGAGTAGAGTGGGGCTGCTATTGTCACTGCACTTAGTGGGTGTATTACGTGCAGCAGTATAGAAAGCTCAAAAGGTGCTTCAATTTGAGCATGATGGTTAGCTCTGGGTGGGGCGGTACCTCTTAAACTCTCACAAAAGAGATAGTCCTTAATGGAGGCACCCTGAGGGTTTGTAGCAGAAACCTTCACAAATCAAATTTCACAAAATTCCAGTCCTAACCAGTTGCACTGATGCACATATAAGTGCATCTAATCAGTTATAATTCCTGAGTATGCAGACCAAATTCTGTTTCTATTCTGTATTTGCAAACACACACATTCCAAGAAAGTCTTTATTGCTCTACAGGCAGGAAACTATGAAATGTTTCCTAATTATTGCAGGAAACTATAAAAAGACTCCTTTATTCCATTGCCACTGGTGTTTTATATAAAAATGTAGCTGACTGAAATCATAAGTGAGTGGTATGGCACATTCTCTGGACTAACAACCTGATGATGCTCATAGAAACTGAATGCTTTTACCCTATTGTTATAAGACTTAAGTGAGTGTGTGTGTGTGTGTGTGTGTGTGTGTGTGTGTGTGTGTGCGTGCGCGCGCGTGGGCATGCACGTGCGCAGAACACATAAGAACATGAACAGATTAGGAGAAAAGGATGAGGAGGATGAGCAGACTGAAAAACAGCAAATCTGGTTTCATTAGTGCCCCAAGCTTTGATCATCCAGCTCAGCTTTGTCAATCAATGTGTGTTTATGTGTGTATGTGTGCATATCTGTCTGTCTATGATGAGTGTGCAGACAAGCCAACCAGACCTTAACAGCTTAAATTCGAAACTATGATACCTATGCATGAATCCAATCACATTCAGCCAATTTCAAAAATATCATAAAAGTGGCAGATTGGAAAGGAGTATGCTCCATTTCATGTGTACTATAGTACACACAAACACACAACCTTTCATCATTCCATATCTTAAATCAGATCATGCAAGCAGCCTTTTTTTTTCAGAACACCTGCTCAATTGAATATTCCAGGCCAGTTTTTATTGATGATGACCACCAGCTGTCCTGTGTTGAGTGCGAGCTATTTGAACAGTCGTACCGCAGATCAACAAAACAAAGCTGCACAAAGCACTGCGGTGGCAGGTGTTCCATCTGCTCTGGAAAGTGACTTCAGTTTACTAATAGTTCTCCCTTGGTTGAAGGTTATTCTAGAGGCAATTAAGGCTTAAACAGAGGTGACTGTGACAAGGTGCCACATTGATGTTCTCTGTGTTACCTTTAATGGTAAAGAAATACACTTAACTGTTTTCTAGCAGGTGGTATGATGGGTGGATTAATGACAGTTTGGAGTAAAGTGGCAAATAACAAAGATCACCCTTTATAACGAAAACCTAATAGCATCTCCATTAGTGATTAGTGCATCATCACAGCATAAAAAGAAAATCTAAAAAAAAGTTTGTCAGAGGTAAAAGGTAATCTCAGCATTAATAATTTGCTACCTATATCACACTCAGCGTACATGTATGTAGAAGGTGGTGCATATCAGCAACACATGCACCGACCCCTAACAGAGACAGGCGATGTTGTTCTACTGAGTACAGTGCAGAAACTAAAATGCCAATGGCGACAGTGGCTACTAAATTATTTAATAGAGCGTGGGTGCATGTAATATATTTTATATTTATGCCTGTTATTTCAACATCTTGCCATGTAATCAATCAAATTACTTGTGCCACTGAATTGCAAGAGAAAGAAACACTGAAAAATGAACATGTATGTAATCTACTGCACAGCACAAAGAGCTAAAAGAACTGCTGTCATCTCCCAGCATGAGAGGAACTGTTTCACAGTGTAATGATTTTTGAACTAGATGTTTCTTCTTTCCTGTTCTATAATTTTATACGCTTAAACAAACACCCATTTGTGCTGCTGTATAAAGATCAATAGTTAAATCCTTGTCATCATAATCACCACAGCCACCTCTAGCATCTTAACATTAGTGTGTTTCCTCTCTAGATAAGAGAGCTGTCAGAACATCTATACTTGTGTCTAATCAGCCATGACTAAGCTTGTTTCTGCATCCGCCCCTGCCTGTGTCTGAATTAACTGGATGAATAACCTGATTGAGCTCTCATTGCCTTTACAGTAAGAGCTGCTGTGGTTTAATAAAGTTGAGAGCTCATCTAATTCACTCAACACCAATGTGGCAACCAGCCTGCAATGCATGGCCCTGGCCTGCACAAAAATTAGACCTGGCAAGCTGCCCTGGCCCCATTCTCATAGCCTGCAGACAGAGGAGGAAGGATTTTTTTTTGTTAGAATAACTGAGTCGGGGAAATCAGAAATTTTTTTTGTGAGTTTCTTTTCCGTTTTATTACACACTCTGTGTCAGTGTCCGCTGACCCCGCTCTGTCACTTCATATGGCCTACTACTTCGTGGCTGAGTTGCTAGCCTCTTTGAGGAGACTCAAATCTTTCAGTGTCTGCAATGAGTTCCTGCATACGTTTTTACCAGTCTGTTGTGGCTAGTGCTGTGTTTTTCAGGGTGGTTTGTTGGAGAAACAGCATCACTATGAAGGACTGCAACATCTATCTATCTATCTATCTATCTATCTATCTATCTATCTATCTATCTATCTATCTATCTATCTATCTATCTATCTATCTATCTATCTATCTATCTATCTATCTATCTATCTATCTATCTATCTATCTATCTATCTATCTATCTATCTATCTGTCATTCCCACTTTGTTATAATACCATTAACAGTTGATTGGAATATTTAGTGGTGAGGAAATGTCACAACTGGACTTGTTGCACAGGTGGCATACTATCATGATACCATGGAATTCCCTGAACTCCTGAGAGTGACCCCATTCTTACACAAATGTTTGTAGAAGCAGTTTACATGCCTAGGTACTTGGTTATATATACCCGTGGCCATGGAGGTGAACACCCGAATTCAATGATGTGGATGGGTGAGTGAATACTTTTGACAATATAGTGTAGTTTAATCTAGTTTAGTTTATGTATTTATTTTTTTGGTGACAATAAGCAAACAGTAGCATGAAAGCATGGTAAACTATATTAGATACACATATATTAGATACACATTATATTAGATACACAGATAGACAGCGCTTACATAAAAGAGAAAGTATTTTTATGCATAATTCATGCGTGTACGTGCATAACTCTGTTAGGCCTCTCAGTATTAAGAGTTATGAGGCTAGCCTCTGTGGAGTGTTACACCTCAGTCCTTAGAGCCTCATCCAGTTATGAACACAATAATGTATTACTATCAATCACTATGATTAATAGCAAATACTCACTCATTCAATCACAGCAAATTCCATTTAGGTAGACATTATTATTAAATATATTCTGGTCTCCAGTATATAAACCAACTCTATTTTTCATATGTTCTTTTAGGTCAATCACCCGATTAGAAAATGATTGTGCTAGAAAAACCATGACCCACTCACCAGGTTCAACAAATATCAGCAGCAGCTAAATAGTTTTAAAGTGGAAGTCCTAAATTAATTTTTCTCTGCATGGCTGACTTTGGTGGCAGTGCGGTCGATTCAGTCCCTTGGTTGACTGGCTGCAGTGTCCCTATCTGACAAACCTAATGAATCTGACATAAAAGAGAAATTGCCGCCTGCCGAGTTGATTACGTTGTCTGACTCATCAGTCACACTCTACCTATCCCTGTTTGACTGATTTTTAGTCAACAGGACTATGATCATAGATCAAAGATTCTTTCTTTAACTTAATATCAAACAACCTAAATGGTGAACAGTGAGTGTACAATGGACCCAGCATGCCAATATGCTCAATTCATGAGCAAAGGGAAAGAAAACAGTGCATACATTACAGTAATTGTAATTATATTGGAACTGACTAAAACTTTATGGAGAGCAAATAAACTGGTTTAAAATAATATAATATGGTTAGCAACGTTGCCTCACAGAAAGGAGATCCTGCATTAAACTATATGTTTTGGGGGCCCTTTGAGATTTAATCACTGGAGGCCAGTAGAGGTTGGACAGTAGAGGAGGAAGGTTGATCCAACCATGTTTGTTGACTGACATACACTAATTAAATTTTCAGCTTATCTTTGATTGCCAATCTACTGTTTATTTCAGGCAGATGGAGGCACATGAGAAATGTCTCTTTGCTTAGCTACAGGGCAAAACTAGCTCGGGCAAAGGTGTAACAATTGCTATCATCAAAGCAACAAATTAGGAAATTATTTTATGTGCCATTACAGTGTATCTGTATTTGTTCATTCTGTTATTACATGTTTATATGGCATTTTATAGAAGTTAAGCACTTGTGCATACTTGGAAGTGTATTAAAAGTGGACATGTTGTATTGTGTGTTAATAGAAGTACATCACTGTGTCCAACATAGTCTAGTCTAAGATGTAATTCAGATACAGTAAGAGTCACCAGCTGAGCTATTCTGGTCCATAAGTGCAAATAAACTCCCATTCACTATTTTCTTGTGTTTTTGAACATGCAAATCAGTTCACAAAAAAATGATATAATTAAATGGAACACACATAGAATTAAGACAGACTGTGTGGCCTTGGAACTTGAAATGGTCTCACCACACTGTGTAAATAAACAGTATGCCCGCAGAAGATGGTGCTGAAACTTAATTAAGATTTGGAAAAACACAGGAAATGTGGGTCCAAGTGCCGACTGGGCAGAGATTTTCTTTAAATAAGTTCAAACTGATGCACTGTATGAAGAAAGAATGGCAAAATTCATCCAGGTAATGCATTTATTACCCAGTTTATTGTAATTTCTGCTCATTTAGAGTACAGAGAATCAGTTGGGAGCATGAGATTGTCCAAAATGTCTTGGTAGAGAATCCATTAGTTGGCTGTCTCACCGGTTTACTCTTTAATTGACTAACTGGACCATATTCTGGCTTGCAGATGGCTCTGAATCACTTTAAGTTTTGACCGTTAACCTCAAACTTGTTGAAGCATATTCTAGATTTCCAAGAGATTAGTAAACAGAGAGAAGAAATGCTGCATTTGTCAGTCCACTAAAGGCATATCATGCCTATCTGTCAAATGTTTTCAGGGTGGAATCTGCTAGAGGTCTAGAGGTACAGACCAATTGCTCTACATGACTGACCTGTCAGCCAGTCTGCTCCAGTCACAGTTTGGAATGCTGCATCCTCATCTATCTTCCCCTAATGCAGCACAGTGGGGGCCTGAAGCTTAAAGCAAAATGGATCTGCCTCCACACTGCAAGATAAATAAAAACAGTGCTGTCATTCCCTCTGGCTCTGTGCTTAACCAGCCATATCAATGACATCTCTGTCGATGTGTCCTAAAGCCCTAAAGAAACAACAGGGCCATCTGAAACACTCAGGGACTTACCCCAGTTGCAGTCTCCCTTAATGTATAAACCTAAACTGAGGACTTTAAGTCTGAGACTAGGCTTTATTCCAGGCCCTAAACCTGGCTTGTTGATTCTGGTGACAGACTTCAGGTATATCCTACTGAGTAATTCTTTGACAAATAACTCCAAAACCATGAAATGCTGGTAACACTCAGAGATAAGGGGAAAGGAAATACTGCCTATGGTGGCCAAATGATGTTTTTTCCTCGCAGTATTGTCACTATATATCCAATTTGCTAATCCGTCTCCCCACTGTGGGCAGGATTGTTGTTCTGTGGTTCCTCAGTCAGATTTTTATATCACTGACAATGCATCTGTCACAGACCAAACCTTTACCACAATCCCCCCCCCCAACCTCCCCACTTCCTTTCTGATATATTCCTATTTCTGCTCTGACAGTGCACAGAATTGTTTGTCATCTTATAACACTTGCAACTAAATGAATGTAGCGCCTGTTCTCTGCACTGCTCACCATGTCGAGACAGTCCTCTGCCAGTTGACAGTCTTTTATATTTTGATTCCACCTTCACCCGTTCCCGCTTCTGCATTCCCAGGTGTATTTCATCCACCTCACTCTCTGGCAGTCCTTGTTTCTTTTTCTTTGACTCCTCTCAGAGCAAAGCCTTGGAGTACTTTCCCATGGCAACCAAATGGATCAACTGATCTCTAGTGATTGACCAAACATTTTATTAGTGGAAAAACAATTTGCCTTTTAAAGTTAACACACCAGAAATTGCCAGATTTGAAGCCTGTGCTTTTTTCCCATTTCCTTGTTTGAGAAAAATACTTTTTTATTGTCTCCTGCTGGATTCAAGTGCAATAAATGAAGTTGTTTCAGTGCAGATGTGTTACAGTCTGATATTTATCTATCTAGCTATCTGATATTTATTTCAGTGCTTTCGTTTTCTTTCTGTTTTATGCATTAAGAATGGCAATTTTCTTAATGACTAGAAGCTCTGGTTTGAAATTTGATAACTTCATGCCAACTAATGTCAAACAAGACTGAATGTTCTGTGCTTTCTGTTTCTGTGACTTGCCTTAAGGATCAACAGTTACGGTTTTGAAGAAACCAATGTGATTCTTGAGGAGTGACTGAGTTGAAATTAGAGAAAAGTGAGAACTGAGCCAAACAGATTTGTGTCAGTGAAACTGCAGAAAGTAACAATGCTTTTATGAGCTGTTAACTAATGATCAAATTTAATTCATTCCATCAATGACAGAACAAATCCATTGTACTTTGATCTGTTCCTGTAACAGTGACGAACGTTTAGTTTACAAAATCAATACCTCATGTTCTGGTAGCATTGTTCTAATATTGTTTTATAATATGGGACTACTTTTCAGATTTATTTTTTATATTCCCATGTTATGCCACTGTTGTCCATGTGTTGTAAAGAGGCAAATATTAGGCTGGTTAACTGTTTCTTGTTGCTGTTTTCCAATATACCTTGGGCAACACTGAAATGAGGGGAAAATGAGAAGAAATGGGACTGTTCAGGGCATAAATAGGACAGAGCCCAAGAGACATGCAATCATTCCTACACAACCAATTCCACAGATTGAAGCTACTTTTCTACATCTGCAAAATCATCAACTGTTTTTGTCAGTGGAACAGATTTGCCTTGGTTCACTAGTTTATTGATTTTTAAAATGATGGGAGCCAATTATTTTTGGAAACTAAGGCAAACCTTGAGTGGATGAGATGGTTGTTGCTTCTGAAAGTGGCAAATACGTCACTGTGTGCAGATTTTTTTTTTTAATACAAATTACAAAACTGCATCACCCTGCCATAATCGTCATCTGTTTCTTTTAAGTAAAGTGTTTTTCTGTAGCTTAGAAACATATGCTTAAGTGGCAGCTTTTAGCTTTGTGTGACTCGGTATAATCATTTCTCAAAATTACAAGTGAAGACTGTCAAAGGAAAAGTAGAAAATCCTATTTTTAAGGAAATCTGCTTGTAAGTCCACAAATCACAAATTTTAACAGAGATCAGATAAAATACTGGCCTTCCAGTCTTTTTGTGTTGTCTCTTTCTACCTGCCTCTATATTTGTCTCTTCTTCTTTTTCTCTTTTTAGTGCTTGTTGAAAACAACTTAACCTGAGGTGTGTGCGTGTTCGCTCTCTGGACACAAAGGAGAGGATGCAGTGTGTTCATGCGTGTATGTGTGTGCGAGGTTCTGATTACATTAGCCTTTATGCGCAAGCAGATTCACTGACGTCAGTGCTGAGGAGCATCTCATAGAGAAAGGGCAATGGAGACCAGTCAGACATTCATAAATATAACAGCTTATGATTGTGTGTTTGAGAATAATAGGAATGAGTGCAGCACCTATTCTAAAGAATCAATCCATCCATTTTTTAAGCACTTATCCAATTTAGGGTTGCAGGAGGGTGGGGCCTATCCCAGCTGTCATTGGGCAAAAGGGGTGGCACACCCCGGACAGGTCACCAACACACAGAAACAGAAAACCATTCATGCTCACAACCGCAGGTATGGTCAAATTATAATCACAAATTAGCTTAACATGAATGTCTTTGGACTGTGCCAAGAAGCTGAAGTACCCGAAGAAATATCCATGCTAGCACATGGAGAACATGGAAACTCTCTTGTTATGGTCTAAACTGTAAACACTACAACACCGTGCTGCTCATGTTCTGATCTAAAGTAACTATCTGGCAAGATATGAAAAATCTTTTGTGCTGAAGGCAGATAAAGATTTTAAAAATAAAAATCGATTCCCTTTTGTGTCTGTCTTGTATCTATCACGCACACACTCACAACCCTTCAGTCAGCACCCATTATTGCTAATAACAATGAATAAGAGGCCAGTAGCATTTCATAAGCTCTGCAGTTACACAGTTCCTATGTGTCTTATGAGCCTTGAATAGGAGCAAAAAAGTATTGCTTTGACATTTAAAATAAAGTATATAATATCTATATGAATATATAAACCCCCTGTATATTCAGATTCAGGGGTTTCGCTGTGAACAGCTAGCTTATGGTATCTCACTCCAGCAAAAGACAGAAAACTGACATCTGATATTACTAAGTATGTTATCCTGTTATACTTGCACTGCACCACATTTTAGCATTTATTAGTTTTGTTTAATTGTTACAAATGTTGCATAGTCTATTTTTAAGAGTGGATTGCTAATTTATGTATGATTTGTTTAAACTGACAAATAAACTGCAACACATGATACGAATTTATGAATGGGACCCTAAATCCATACAATCATCAAGAAAGTGCTTTCACTAGAAGAGCACAGTAAGATACATTCTCAGGTAGGGTGACAAAAATTCAATATTAAATTTGAAAATATTTCACACATTTATTAGACTTTCCACTTTACTGCAGTCAAGGAACCCCTTTACCTTCCTCCCTTTATCATCTCTCCACTATTGCTATCTAATAAAAGCTATTATCACACGTGCACTGTAGCCATGAACTTATCTAAACATTATATAATGTATGCATGAGAATGTGCATGTCCAAAGCAGTCACAATAGTAATTAAACAGTCTTTGACATGCCAGCTCCCTAGTATAAAGCTGTGTGATACTCTGTTGTGCCGATTTGTATCAGCATGAGATTAATGAAGGCAATAGTCCAGTCAAATCACAGCCAGGTAGAGGCCATCTTATCTCCTCATCCATACAAACTCAACCTGCCTCTAAACATTTTATTTCCAGTAGTGAAAACACATCTGAAGCAGACACTCTCCTGCTGTGTGCTACATGTGATTCTCCAGACACTGGAGTTAATTTGTAAAGACAGCTAAAGAAAGAAAATGTTCAGTAAATATCGTCAACAAAAGCCTTCTGCCTTATCCTGTTAATTGAGTCCCTATTTCAATATTTCAATATTTCAGTCTATTCAATATGATAATATTCAACGAGTGTAAAAGAAATAAAGGGGGGGACACCCCACTCTTGTTAATGCTGGAGTGCCCTTAAGCAAGGAATGACTGCACCTCAAGCTTCTCTGGTGGTGTGTCTCTACATGTGACTCCATCCTCCAGCGTGAGACCTGGATTTCTTGGGGGCTGTTTGACAGAGTGTGTGAGGGATATGCAGACAGACAAAGTGCAGTTGCTAAATTGGTCTGTTATGTAATCTTCTGCTTCCACTTCTTATTGTTGTTTTCACAAACCATCATCATCAGAATCAACATCATTATATGTCTCATTTTTCCCTTTGATGTCCATCCATTGGTTTGGATGGACTGCTTTTGACAAAAATTCAAGGAATTTCTGAAGATCACTGCACGTCCAGCGTGCATAGATTTGCTGTTTCAAACTATAAGGTATTATCTGTGATAAGGAATTATTATTCAAATGGTATGGTAATTTTCCCAGTGTTTTTCAATTATTGATATGTCTAGAAATTTAGAGCATCATCTCAAACTTTAAATTCCATTAAAATTATATAAAAATAGTGCCTGATAAGAAGCTATAATTTTGTAGTACCTTTAATTGCCCACTGTGCTTCAAACAATACTGTCTTTTGAATTTTATAATTCTGTGTTGGCAAATGAATTACTTCTGTGTTGGAACATGTCAGTTCAGAGAAAACCCCAGACTGCCTGCATGCAATCACGTCTGTTTAAAATGACTGAGTTACAACTGAAATGAACTTTCCTTATTTCTGTGTAGCTGTAACAGTAAAAGGCACCTGTTGAGTATTGACAGGGCCATCAAGCATCAGCAGCAGACAGCCATCTGCAGGAGACTGTTTTCAGCACCATGGACAGCACAACATCACAAGTGTGTTTTTAAAAGAATTAAGCAGAGAAAAAATTAGAAAAGACCTTATGGCAAATGACCAAGCGTGCATGATTGGGGGGGGGGTCTGGCCATGTCATTAGGGATTAGCCCAGTTGAACTGGTTGAAGCTTTAGTGCTCTTGTCCTCAGAGACACACATGAATCAAGTAGCACACTAGTTTGTTTCAATAGATAGATAGATAGATAGATAGATAGATAGATAGATAGATAGATAGATAGATAGATAGATAGATGTTACAAAACAAAACTAGAATGTCAACATAAGCTACAGATTCGGTTCTTCATGGATAACATGGATAAAGCTGTCTTTCCCTCTCCTGCCCTGGCCACAAAGACAGCAGCCTAAGTCTCATTATGGCATCTCTCCTCTTTCTCTGATACACCTACTGAGCCCCTACACACCAATAGTCCAGCTTGGCAATAACCGCATATACAATCTCAACTGCAAGTATTCTTAGTTAAATGACCCACCCTATTTTATTTGGGACCCAGACGCCACTCTTGTCTTGTCCTGTCCTCCTCTCGACCCTCCAAGCATAGCCTCCTGCAGCTCTAGTCCACTGGGAGAAGCGATACCCGCCCTAAACTCTGCCCCCTCACCCTCTTTTTTTTTCACGTAAAGACGCGCACCGTTAAGGTGACAGGACGGGACGATTTACTGACAATTCCGTCCACTCCGCGAAATCATCCCACACTCCCTATAGGAAAGACGCACGGTTTCCGCCACGTTGTAATGCGCCATCACTAAAGAAAAAAAATGCACAAAGGAAGACAACAAAAAGGGTGGGGGAAGAGGAGGGGTGGGGAGGTGATAAATGAGGGAGGAGGGTGGAAGGTGATCAAGTTTAAAATAACAAGATGGTACGAGAAGAGAAAAAAGCGAAGGAAAAACACTCACTGTGGCACGGCCGGATTAGTGGATACCCATGTCGGATGCTGCAGTCGGTCACCAACATCAGCAGCAGCATCTCTGGGCTGCGCGGTGCATCAGCGGCAGACAGAGCGGGAGGGAGTGTGAGGCTGATGATGTAAAAAGCTTTAAATCATTCAGGAGCCCGCTGCACGACATGTGACCGCCGACACTGTGTATTATTCATCCGGTTTATTTCCTGACCGGACATCATCGTTCCAGCCCACCCCCGTGACTTACACTGATCCAGCCATGACACAAGGATTATTACTACAGTACGGCCATAATATGCCTAAAATTAATGTTCGGATCTTGTTTGTATGAACCGGAGAAGAGCTGTTATTTTATTGTTTTGTTTTGTTTTTACAAAGAAATGTTCTGCTCAAAGAATGGAAAAGTTTAGTAATGCTAAAAAACACGCTGGAACTAATTAGGTTGATTGGACATAGGCCAGTAACACTGGGTATAAAAAGAGCGTCCCAGAGAGGATTCACGTGGTTGCCACTTTGTGAGGAACATCATGCGCAAACTCATTAGTTTAAGAATCATATAAGTATACCATTTCTAAGGAGTAACTTGCAAAGAAGTTGGGATTTTCATCTACTACATTACATAATATTAAAATTCTCAATATACAAGTGACAACTTCAACACAATGAGAAAACATTTGCTTTTAAAAATAGAGCATTTAGTTCCAGAAAATGCTTACAGAAGGTTTAAATGAGTTTAAATGTTTCAAAGATTTGCATTCTGGTTTTATTGCTTTACCATTTAATTGCGCTGATTATCAGTATATTATGAAATTACCGAATACATCTGCAGAAACAAATCATCTTCCATAATATAAAGCAGGTGGTGTTCAGGCATGCCTGTCATATATAATGATGCCAGATTTAGACAGCTGCTGGACTTTTTTGTAGTCAAATGGCAGAACTGATGTTTAGTGTGCCAGTGGGAACCAAAATTCTTTTCAAAAGGCAGTGGCAGTGAGAGTCATGCAAAGGTCTGCGCTGGTCTCTGATCAAATATTCAGCAGATGGCTGTTATTTGCCAAGGATAGCCTATTTATGTCTTTGTGCATATTTGAGTATGATGAGGAGAAAGAGAGACAAAGGCTGCATATTTGTCTTCCTGTGTAACATCAACATTACTAGTGAATGAGCTGTGGTCTAACTCACCAATGGGAACAGCCACTGGACCTACACAGAGCTTAACACTTGTTTATCAGACATTTTCCCATCACAACAGCATATATTTATTTACAGAAAACCATGGTATAGATTCACATAATCATTATGACAATTTTTTTCAAATTATTAAAAATGTATTAAATCTCTCACTGAGAATTCAAAAGTGTTTCATGAAATTATGCCAGCTATCTCTGTTGCTATTGAGACATCAAGTAACTAAATTAATTTTATTTATAGAGCACATTTAAAACCAAAGTGCTTTACAATAAAAAACACACACACAGAGAGATCACAGGTCAGTCCACTTTCAGTTACTCATGAGGGGCAGCCTGCATAGAAAATGCCAGGAACAGACAAAGAACTGAACTTTTGAGCCAGAACACAATGTCACTTACTGATGCTCATTAACACTTACTGTTGTCCACACTGACGTTAGTGCGGTGTCTCACAGGCCAACCTTCTCCCATCCCTCTTGCGAGCAGTTCGGCATCAGCAGTTCGGCATCAGCGAGCTCAGCTTTGAATACAGCAACTGAGAAATGGGTGTCTTGGTTGCTCTGAAGTTACCTGTTGTTGAAAAATGTGCTAAAATAACAAAACAAAACATGGGGGCTGGAGCCTATCCCAGCTATCTTGGAGCGAGAGGCAGGGTACACCCTGGACAGGTCACCGGCCTGTCATAGGGCTAACATGGAGAGACAGACAACCGTTATCACATCCACATTATGGGCAATTTAGAATCACCGATTAACCTAACCCCCCTAGGACTGAGGTTGGAAACTGGAGTAAAAACCTACGCAAATAGTACATGCAAATTCCACACAAAAAGGTTCAGGATTTAAACTTGGGACCTTGTTGCTGCGAGGCAACAGTTCTAACCACTGCATCACAGTCACTGTGAGACAGACAACCATTCACACTCACATTCACACCTAAGGGCAATTTAGAACCAGCAGTTAACCTACCCCCATCTAACTGCATGCTGCATGCGACATGCTGCTTAACCTCAGTTTTTCTGTGAGATTGTGTGTAAGTTGTGCCCACCTAAATGTAAAATCTTGTTGTTTTTTTTAAGTGCCTGAATGGACTAAACATGATTTATCTGTTAGGCTTATTGAACTCTTATCACTTGCTTAGGTCAGTGGACCAGCAGCTCTTACTATTCCTTCAAGCCAAAGTTTGGAGTTTGGATAGGAACTCCTCCAGGTCAGCTCTTCAGCTTCACTACTGTTGTTCATATCTCAGTTGAAATAATATTTATTCTTACAAGTGTCTCCAGACTGCATTAGATATCAGCTTTATCTTTAGTGTACAGCATTAATGATTTTGCTTTAATTGCTTTATTGGCTTTCATTCTGTGTGATGTTTTAATTTGCACACAGAATTTGCATTTGAATGACTAAAATTAATGTAAATGTTTAGAAAATAAGCTCACAATGCTGCAGCAAAGGGGAATAAGCACAGGGCAACAAGCACACGTTCACTGTAAACACAAGTAGGCTATGTTTATGATTTCCTGACTTCTAGTCTTTGGTACACTGAGGTGTTTGTTACCATCACGGCTACAGCTCGGGGATTTTGCCCCCCACCCACCCCAAGCTCCCACTCATGCGTTTTCCCTCACTTTTAAATGTCATCGACTCTGCAGTCCAGCTGCTGTGTGTGTGTGTGTGTGTGTGTGTGAGAGAGAGAGAGAGAGAGAGTGAGTATTAGAGAGAGAGAGAGAGAGAGAGAGCAAGCGATAGATGACTCACTATCGCTGCACCCCAAGCAGTGAGACAGCTGTGAGACCTAAGTGCCACTACCCATAATCCAGCACTGTCTGATGAGGTCACTGGGCTACAGGGCAGGAGTGACCCTTCATGTCTGACAAATCTGAACCTGCTGGAATGGACACACCACAAACACGTCCTGCTTCCTCAAATGTCAGATAAGAGAAGGGTCAGCATCTCTGCTTATACATACTGAAGTGAGAATTAACTGTTAACGCGTTGCACTGTCTGTTAACATGTTTTTAGATGGATCTGTATGCTCATTTAAAAAAATTGTGTGCTTTTACACATTTTCCTTTTGCCAGAAAGGATCTAAAAAATTTATCAAATCTTATAATTCCAACTCCTGTAATGAACCTGTCTGCTCATATATCAACATAATAAATGCTCCATATTCACACGTTATGAAAACTCTATATCCAGCTCAATAGTCTCTCTTCCATCCATGTCAGCCTCCTCGGCTCTGCTCTGCTCTAACAGGCATGTATTATTCAAGAAATTCTCAAGAAGTAGTCCTCTTACTCCCTCTGGATGGAGGGGAGCTAAGAAGAGGAAGGATTTGGGGGGAAAAAGGAATGAAAACTGGAAAAACAGTGAAAATTAGAGGAATGGAATGTGATGAATAAAGAGAAAGATAAGACAGAAGGAACAAGGGAGACATAGGAGAGAATACAGCAAGAGATATAAAGAGACCAACACAGATAGAGTGTGAGAGCTGGAAAGGAGGGAAAGCCTGAGCTGAGATGTTTTATATATTTTTGAATAGCTTGACTTTGAAGTTGTTTTAAGGACACTGCAGTCCTGTCTTCCTTGTAGTCTTTCTAATCCTCTTCAGCTTGCAGCCAGTTAGGTGTTGCTTTATCAAATTTCAATACATAAAGATAAATTTAATCTTTCCTCCTACAGTGAAAAACCACAAAGCTGATATGATAAAATCTCTCTTACTGATCTGATGCTGAATAAAGATTGCTTCAGATTTGTGACCCAAAACAGCAGGCCAAGACCACGAGCTATATAATATTGATATTGGACACACTTGTATGTATGTTTAAGTTTAGAGCCAGGAGGCAATGCAGCTTAGAAGACAAGCATCATATTAAAGAAAAATATTCAACTCTCAGGTTGCAATTTGTTTCTGTTTTTTCTATAGATTAAACAAACTGATGCAATTTGCTAATTAGTATTATCCTACAAGTAGGCGGATTTATTATTATTTTAAATTTAGGACATCATCACTTTCCTCCTGCTAAAGTGTTCCCTTGCTCCAGCTCTATATTTAACATACAGACAAAAAAAAATTCACCCAACTCTTTGAAGAATGCAACGATTTTCCAAAGCACAGTGCCCAAAACTTTAACACTCCATTAAGGGCACTTTCAGTGGCATCTTAAACCAAATGTACTTACCATATGCAGAGAGTATTACAGACAAATTGATAAACTTATCGCATTTTTTAATCATACCTTTTAACAAGCAACTGTCAGCTTGGTAAGGCAACTGCATAGATGAATGTTAAGGTTTTGATCAGAATATGGATGTATAAAGTTGTGCCACTGAAGCCTGTGCCAAATGTGTTAAAATACCTTTTCCATGGCTTCCTACAGAGTGTGTTTTTCATTGTGCTCTGTTGCATGGCCACCTACTCTAACCAACACTTAAACAAACCTTGTTAAGTCTGTGCAAATGCAGTTTTACACAGACTTGGCCTGCAAAAAGTAAAACCCAGAGGGTTCACACTGTTAATTGGCAGCGCTGTCAGTTAATGGCTCTTTGAGGCATGGCGGGTCCTGTGCCATGATCCTCTGCAGCACTTTTGAGGTTGGCCAATCCCACAGGTGTTTGCTCCACACATGGGGTCATTATCGATGGCCTCCACTGGTGCTCCAACCCAGAAGACATACTCACAATCGCATGCATGCACATACACCCACATACAAGAAAACACACCTAATAAACAGTTTCAGCAGCTCAGCAGGAACAGACAAACAACTCCGTCGAGCTGGACCCAAACCAGCCTAATTGCTGGTTTATAACTGTGAATGTGTATTGAGCAGTGTCTGTTTGTCGTATGCCTATATGGCTGTGCATATATTGGTTACTTCAGAGATGATTAACAGCATACTGTGGTTTCATTCAGCTAGCTTCAACAGTGCATTTTAGTGTGACAAATGTCTCCCAATACAGACATATTTAATTCAAGAGGAAACTGCCGACCTGTTCACTTCTAAACATGTTACAAAGTAAAAGAGATTCAAGGGACCTTTAAAAATGAAAGAACATGAGCAAATTTGAAATTTAAAGGAGAAACATTTTGTCCTGATGCATGGCCGAATGGAATAAGGATCTCTCTAATTTCCTTTTACAAAGAAGCGCACCCACTACATACACCTAGAACACTCTAGAAATATCTGAACTGGATGATAATTTTATCCCATTGCATCACTATTTTACATTCTTCTCAATTCCTGTCTCATGTCACCTCATCTTCCACATATCAGTGTCGCTCACACACGCACACGCACGCACACACACACACACACACACACACACACACACACACACACACACACCATTAGTGTCCTTATCCAGGTGATGGTATCTCAGATCTCTTCTCACAGAGTTAGCTTGTGTGCTTGAATGCGCATTTCTAAAATGAGCTCAGAGGTGCGGGATGAAAACCTTGTATCTCCATGAAGCCCATGTCCTCATTTTCTCATGCTGATGAGTTTTTGACATTTTAGTTTGGACTGGGTTCTGTTATCAGTGTGATTATACTAATGTATGCTAGTGTGGTGTTTGGTAACCATAGCAACTGTGTGTGTGTGTATATATATATATATATATATATATATATATATATATATATATATATATATATATATGAAATTGTGGAGGCTGATGTAGCACCCTAAGACGTACAAAAAAGTCTCTTGGACCCATAAGCGAAAGCCTACAGGAAGTCAGCCATCTTCAATTGAAGGTGTCATTTTGCGCCATTTCCAGGCCTCGTATTTGAATTAACTTGTCCTAGGGCATTTGACCTAGTGACACCAAAATGGCTCCAGATCATCTACACAAGCGGGGCATCAAAAGTTATTCGCAGTTTTATTAACTTCTGAACGGTGTTGCCATGGCAACGCTCTGAATTTGGACTTTTTTTTTTCCATGCCACACAAAGACTCTAAACATCAGCCCCAGTGCTATGCTTGCTCTGTCTATCTGAAATTCTTTATGCTGGTGTAACATGCTAAGATGTACAAAAAAGTCTCTTGGACCCATACCCGAAACCCAACAGGAGGTCCGGTATCTTCAAATTAATGTGTCGACCTTGTAGCAGTTGCCTCCATTTTCAGGGCTGTAACTCAAAGCCACCTTGTCCAATCTGCCTCAAACTTCAGTGGTTTGATAAGCCTCCTGCCCTGAACACATTGATATGCATAAAGTCCATAATTGTTAGAGCGCCACCTAGTGGCACCTGGAAATATCATAAAATAGCATGTTTTTTACGTAGCCCCGGAGCTACATTTTATCTACATATCTGAAATTGTGGAGGCTGATGTAGCATCCTAAGACGTACAAAAAAGTCTCTTGGACCCATAAGCGAAACCCTACAGGAAGTCGGCCATCTTCGATTGAAGGTGTCATTTTTCCCCATTTCTAGGCCTCCTATTTGAATGAACTTGTCCTAGGGGATTTGACCCAGTGACACCAAAATGGCTCCAGATCATCTACACAAGTAGCCCATCAAAAGTTCTGTGTGGTTTAACAAAATGTTCAACGGCCTTGTCACACCAGGTCATTGAATTTAACCTTGGATTTTCTCTCGCCACAGACATTTGTGGTGCACTCATTCAGACATGCTTTGCACAATCAAGCTAAAAATGTAATCACTAATGTGCACACCCAGGCTGAACCCATAACTACAGATTCAAGGCTATGGGTGCAAGAGCGCCCCCTACAGAAGCACATACATTTTGTATGGCGTCCACAAAATTAGTTTCTCTGAAATGCATGAAAATTGGTGTCAACATTGCTGACATCATCCTGATCGAAAAACTCAACCAGACCCATGCCCTATTTTGCACGCCACAGCTGTGAGCACCTCCCAAATACTGGATTGGTTGTATATTGAAAGCGGAAGATGCAGGTCCCCCTAAATGCAGGGCAGTGGGTAGAGACATTCTGGCCATCATTCTGATCGAGCGAAGGCGCGGAAGGTCACCGAGCGCGCCTCGGCTCGAAGCGAGCCAGGGGTCGACGCGCGCCGGGTGGCGAGGGCCCGATCATCACCGCTTGCGGTTTTAATTATTACTTGTAATTTCTTGAATGCATTTGAATCAATGTTATCTTAAATCAACAAAAACATACTGCAAAAACTAACCATAAATAGGTAGTTTTTGCAGTATTATTTACCTTTTTACCTTTCTGCTTTCCAAGTTGCACACAAAATATGGCTGGTCTTCCTACTTCTTTAGGTTGCAGTCAATTTACATACAGATAGCAGCTCACCATGCAGGCTCAGGAAATATGACATTTCAGGATTTGATAGATGATTCAATTACATTCTTGCTTATGAGTGTCCATGGGAGATTGACTGTGAGAGCAGCTGTTACAAGCATGTGTATGTATGACTCGTGTGCAGAGCATTTTTCACCCATCTGCTGTCACATGTAATCTCACTGAGACAAGCTGTAATTAAGTTCCAAACATGCTGATATAAAGCCGACCCTTGTGAATGCAGCCATGTGAGGAAAAACCAGAGAAAGATCAGGGGATATCATTTTTAATATCAGGGTGGGTGAAACAATCTAACATTTCTCTAGAACTTGCTGTAATTAAATAAAAATGCAGATGATAAGCTATCTGTGGGGTGCATGGGGTAGATGATTATGTGTGTATCTACTGCTGCCGTTGTTATTAGTGCTCTGTCAGAGGGGTGGGAATTATTCACCACCCCTACCTAAGGAAATTGACCAGTCTGCTCTTCTGCATTCTTTATTTCCTTCTATTAATGGTTTTCCTCAGTTTTGCCCTCTCTCTCCTCAGTGTCTGCCCACACACATAAACACATCACTATGGGGATGAAAAATGGGGGGGGGGTTCTGGTTTGTGAAAATCTGGACAAAACACCGCTGATGCCAATTCAATTATCTCTAGGATCATTCCCGCTATCACTTTTTAAAAAAAAATAATGTCTTCATTACAACATCTGTACAATTTTCAGTTGCCACGTTGCCATATTTGATATCATCATTCAGGCTCCCCACATTCATCCTTCTTGTGCTCTATCTGCGTCTACATCTTGGTTTAAAAATGGTTAAGATAAAGAGACACTATTCAACCGTTAATGAAATCCACCTGGAGCAAGCCATGACTCATTCAGTGTTTACCCTGGGTGATGACACAATGTCCTCTACATCCATCATGTGTGTATACACATACACCATTGTATAGTAATTAGATGTGTGTGGTAATAGGAAAACTGGGGGTCATTTTAAGTACGTATCTATTTTTGGTTGACACCCTGACCCAACACTGTGTCAGTTTTGTATCTACCTTTACACTGCAGTGAAATTCAAAAAATGTAGTTGTTTCTCCATCAAAACATCCTAGACATGATACTAACGCATTGTTTGAGGTCATCTAAGATTCACAGACTAAAAGGCTGCAGACACAGTATGTCTGTTTATAAGCTCAGCAGTGTTAATAGAAACAATAGATATTGTTAGACTACACAGCTGTTGGGTTAATCTAAAACTCAGCTATTCAGTAATATATATTTATAAAACTAAAGTGCTTGAAGTTTTTGCAAATACCTTTCAGTAGAGCGACAAAGAGTATTTCTGGAATGATGATATCCTTAAAATTTCTCTGTGTAATGAGTAATTTATATTATATTTGTGATGGTGTATTTATTGCTGAAACTATGTGTCTGCTTTTATCCTCAGCCAGAGGGACAGTATCACCTTATCTGGTTGTAGCTAATTAACTTTCTTATTTCTACTTTTATTTTTCACTGCTACCACTGTCTTTCTGACAGAGGTTAATTTTAGGGTTATCTGAAAGTTGTTAATGCCATATGAGAAGAAATAAAACTTTTATTACAATTTGTGCATAAGGTATGTTTAATATAAAAATATACAAGGAAAGGAAAACAAAAATTTCATATACAAAATACATAAAAATGCCACTAAACATGAATGGTTTTTGTGTGTGGTTTTTATATTTATTTTTATATCCATGAGAATATCCCTTAAAAAGACATGGACAATCACTAAAACTCTAAATTGTCAAACAACTATCAAATCAGCTGACAGACAAATATATATTTAATTACTGAGTCATTCTATAAATTAGACCATAAAAGATGCATTCATTATACAATGGGCAATTTTTATTGAAATATGATTAAGTAAAAAAAAAACTGAACTGTAACTGTTTACCTTTGAAAAACAACAGTGTTTTTTTCCCCTTCCCCTCCCTTTTTTATTTTATCTCTCTCTCTCTCTCTCTCTCGCTCTCTCTCTCTCTCTGGTGCCTAGGGACCTCGATGATTAAGTGTCAAGTTTTTTTTTTTCTTTCATTATTTCATCCTACTTGTTTAGTTCACAGGAAAGGGCTTTTGCCTTGGTAAGTTTCATTATTTTTTTCATGTTTCTTTATAGAAAAAGTTGTTACAGCCATTAAAGAGGAATGAATTCTTTTCTGATAACCTTGCCTTCAGTTGTGCAGTAATACAGCAAACAAATGTAAATGTAAATGTAAGTTTGATTGTGCATTAGGTGACCTTGGTGACCATAGGACAAGGATATGCAGATTTTTTATAAATTCGCAAACCTTTTGCTTCACAAAATTGCCTCTAGCTTTTTTAAATATGGCAAAAACTGTGCCCAATGTATTCTAAATGATGGCCCCAGTTCCAAAAAATATTGGGATGCTGTGTAAAATCCAAATAAAAACAGAATGCAATAGACCCATATTTTATTCAAAATAGAACACGGAAAATACATCAAAAGTTTAAACTGAGGCATTTTATTATTTCATGAAAAATATAAGTTCATTTTGAATTTGATGGCAGCAACACAACTCAAAAAGGTTGGGATAAGGGCAACATTTTGTAACTAATCAGGGGTGTAGAATTAGGTAGGGATGATAGTCCCTACCAATATCAAATAATGGCTGTTTTGTTCCTACCAATATTTCTGATTGAAATATTACACTCCGTGCTTTGAGGTACACAAAGCGTTAACAACATGCAGATTTCCCTCATGAATATGCCGCTGGGGTGGGGGGCATGCTGACATGATCAAGATGACTCCCTGAAAATC
Organism: Pterophyllum scalare; assembly: GCA_024447675.2. Lineage (NCBI taxonomy): Eukaryota > Metazoa > Chordata > Actinopteri > Cichliformes > Cichlidae > Pterophyllum > Pterophyllum scalare. Next base: position 4,672 of record JAMQGT020012770.1, on the reverse strand, counting down.
AAATCGAGCAACAGAATGGGGACAAAATGTGATTTAAGTTATTTTCAATATTGCGTGGTTGTTGGTGCCAGACAGGCTGGTCTGAGAATGATCCAATAAAGAGAAAATATCCAAAGACTTCCAGCGAGGCATTCTTGCCCAGAGCAGTTCTCCGGGAGAAAATGCCTTGCTGAGGCCAGAGGTCAGAAAATAGCTAGTCTGCTGCAAGGTGATAGGAAGGCAACAGTAACTCAACCATTCATTACAACCAAGATAGGCAGAGGAGTATCTCTGAACGTGCAATACACTGAACTTTGAAGCAGATGGGCTACAGCAGCAGAAAACTACACTGGGTGCCACTTATGTCAGCAAAGAATGGGAACCTGAGGCTACATTTTGCATGGGCTCATCAAATTTGGACAGCAGAAGACTGGAAAATGTTGCCTGGTCTATTGTATTACAATTTCTGCTGTGACATTTGGATGGTAAGGGTAGAATTTGGCATAAATTACATGAAAGCAAGGATCCATCCTGCCTTATATCAGTGGTTCAGGCTTGTGGTTGTGTAATGATGTGGGTGATATTTTCTTGGCACACTTTGGACCCCTTAATACCAATCAAGCCTGCCTGATTATTTTAGTCGGCCATGTTCATCTATCCATTATTACCACAGTGTAGCCATCTTACTGATTACCAACAGGATAGCATGCCATGTCACGAAGCTCAAACTATCTCAACTGTTTTCTTGAATATGACAATGAGTTCATTGTACATAAATTGCCTCCATAGTCACAAGACCTCAATCCAATAGAGCACCTTTGGGATGAGGTGGAATGGGAGATTGGCATCATGGATGTGCATCCTGTAATTCTGAAGCAACTGTGTGATGCTGTCATGTCAATACAGGCCAAAAGGGGATCCAACCTAGTACTAGAAAATTGTACCTAATAAAGTGGCAGGTGAGTGTATAATTGTTAGGTTCCCAGAGTTGGAAAACTAAGAGTTCATTACCTTCTTTTTAAATGACTATTTTAATTTTCAAAGGCCTGATTTTAAGACATCTGTTCCTTTCAGAATAACAATAGTAAACTTTGATCTACTGTTCTGCTGTGCATCTTTCATCTGTTCATATTATTTATATTTGTTTTTTAAGACACACACTGGGAAGCTAATAAGAGGTCTAAGACTTGAGCAAACATGCACATCTGCCTCAATACACAAACACACTTGCCTTATTAACCTCTCAACTACACTATCATTGCATAGGTTTTAAAATACTTCACAAGGTTGAAGCACCATTTTCAAAGCACGCATGCTCAAACACACACTCTATGACACAAAGGGATGGACTCATTCAACATATGTCTCTCAGGCCTATAGCCCCCAGCATGAGAACAAAGAGCTGCTGGGATCTCGTTACAAAAAGAGAGAGCCATACAGCAACATCCATTTTCTCTAGTTCTGTTTCATCACTTTATTTTATTTATGTCCCTGCTTTTGCCATTGTCTGATTAATTTTTATTTTTATTTCTTTTTTTAAATTTGTTTTTGTTTGTCATAACCAAAATGCGCAGATATTCCAGTCCACAAAGGCCTGCACTCAAAATGCAGTAATGATAGAAAAGAAATACACGCTGAAGCACCAGACAGAAAAGAGCTTTAACCACCAGGCCCCCCAAAATTACAGCAAGCCAATCACATCCCAGTACTGCAACCAGGCCATGAATAAATAATGCCATGAGGTATTTTAACTGGAGCTGGAGTGAAGTTAAAGTCAAGCACTATACAGTCAAAGAGAAATGAAAGTGGGCTTTTACTGCAGAGTAAATGGGAGGTGTCTGCATTTTTTTTCTCCATTATAATAATTTTAGCTAAGATGAAGGATAACTTAGCAGCTACGTTTCACAACAGCTGTGCCATGCAATGTCAAATCATGGCCACGTGTCCATCAATTGACCTTAGGAGGGGGGATCACCAGAGCCACAGCCTCTACTGTTTAGACAAAGTGAACAGGAGGAAGACATTTAGGGCTGCTCCTGTGGATAAAAGAAGGCACCGCAGGGGCAAAAGTTAAATGAGAAGCACCTGAACATGGACATCAAGGTTTCCATTCCTCTGCTCAAGTGCGGAAATGACCGGCGCTGGTGTTGGATTCTTTACATCCCCCATGACATTTTTGTTTTTAATTTTGCACTATCAGTATTTGATTGTCCTATGGCTCACATTCCCTATAAATATTAAGCATTCTTTGTCTTATTTTTCTTTGACTGCACACAATCCTTCAATGCATCCACTTGCTATTACTATTTTTTTTTCTTACTCTATCATATCTAGCCACTTTTTACTGGGATCATTATTGTTATTTTTGGTTAGTGTATTATTCATATTGTAATGGAAGCACCTCATATCATTGCATATTTTTAAAAATAAGACTACTATGATGAGACTTGAAAACCATCAGAATGTTTTGAGTCCGCTGAAAGAATGCTTTGTGTTTTATGAATCATAAAAAGTCTTTGTAATGAAATCACACTCAGTTGAGTCCAGATCCAGTTATGCTGCTGCTTCTCCAATATGGACACCAGTCTGACTAATCTAATAAGTCAGTGGATTCAACCGTTTCATTGGATTATACAGCAGGAAATGATTAACATATTGGAACACAGGGTCAAGTGAGAAGACTGTGTAGGAAATATCTCTTTCTCTCTCACTACCGGTGCAAGCTGTGTGTGTGTGTGTGTGTGTGTGTGTGTGTGTGTGTGTGTGTGTGTGTGTGTGTGTGTGTGTGTGTGTGTGTGTGTGTGTGTGATGTACAGCTAGAAAAGCAACGACTAAGTGAGTCACTTTGGCCTTGGAAGAACACAAACACCAGAGGGTGAACTTAGATCAAATCAGTCTTGAAATGGGGTCTATCTAAACCAGAACCAGATGACAAGGATCAGCTTACATTGATTGAGACATGACTTGCAGCTCAACGTGTATGTGTCCATGTGTGTGTGTACCTTTCTTTGCCCCGTGTGCAAAAATATTGCTGTTTCTGGATAAAATTCACAGTATGCGTTTATTTCCCCAAAGAAATGAAGGAAAGAATGGTTCATTATTGATTGGAATTTTTCTTTAAAAGCAAATAGCAAGACTTAGGTCATAGCTCTTATCACACACTCCATGTCCATAATGTTAAATTTTCAGGAATATAAGGTGTGTATGTCTGTTCCTTCTTTAGAAAGCCCGAGGCAGTGAATAAAGCCAAAGTATGGGGAAGCAAAATCTCCCAAGCCTCAAAGCCAAAAATATCTGTGGTGAATACCTTTCCATGAAATGCCTCCATGAAGTTCAATTCAAACCAATTACTGTTGCTAAGTCAACAATTCAGCCGGTAGAGTACATCCCCTGAGATGTTATCTGACCTCCCAGTTGAAAGGTCAATGAAGGCTGAGGAATGCAAGGAGAAACAGCTAGAAACAGAAGCGACTGATGGTGTGTGCTTGCATGTACAACACACAGTTATGTGGGTGTTCGGTTGTGAAATAGTATCTCACAGTTGCCATTTTGCTAGAATAACAGCTTTATTTTTGATCTTTTGGATGCTGGACCAAGTAGCTGCCTGATATACATCGTAAAACCACTGAGCCCAGACTAGCATAGCACACATCCTGCCAACATAACCACACACACTCGATTTGCACATGCACCCAGATGCCAAAGGAAAAGATTTTAAAAAAAGAACTTGAATTATTTATATACTGTCTCCTAAAGCAAAATACACTCTTAGACTAATATATAAATGGACAAAAATCATTAAAATTTATTTACATGGCAATGACACTAAGACACTGCCAAGTTCAGATGCTATCAGCACTACTGAGTGCTAGATTCCTCACACACACATGCTCCAGACAAAAGGAGCTTTATTAAAGTGTAGCAAAGGCCTTGATCTTATGATTGCTTATCAGGATCAAGGCATAATTTACTGTATTAAGTTCAAATTGCTTGTGCCACTATTCCTTCTGCTGCAACCCTTAGAAGCTATTTAAACTGTTTCAACTTTCAGCACATTTCACCAGAAGTATCTTTAAAGAAAGCTTATGAACAAAACAAAAAACATATACTTATAATAGTGGATGTAGGAGCTGTGGTTGCATTTTGTATAACACAATTGTGGTTAGAGAACATGCAGTGAATATGGGCACAAGTGAAAACAGGTACATGTGCAGATGGGTGCCTTTTCTTTTTCTTTTTTTTTGTGGTAAGTTCAATAACCATATGAAAACTATATGCATTAATTATAAGGGGAATACGCTTTTGCAGGTCTTCTTGGACTCACTGCTGAGTGGGCACATACCTGTCTGCCTCGACGCCATGATTATTATATCTGATTAGACAGTGGTTGGTTTATTTAAACTCGGGTAGGAAGTGTAGTATTTATCTCATTCAGAAGAAAATACATTTCTGCAGCTGCATGTAATGGGCTTTGGAAAGGTGCTGGTTATGGAAATTCATGCACCGAGGCTCATGGACAAAATCCATGCCCAAGCAAGACAATCTACTGGCACACATGGAAGAATCTGAGCTGCTTTGTGTTGTAAAAACTGCCTGAAAACTATTTACCCATTTCAGTGGAATAAAAAAAATATGCAGTGCTGCAGTTAAGTCTAAGCCCTGGATAAAATGAGCAAAATAAATGTCTAAATTA
>JAMQGT020012769.1:0-11192 GCA_024447675.2 Pterophyllum scalare | reverse complement strand
ATCAGGTCCATGTGATCACAAATATGTAGGAGAAATGAAAAATGCCTCAGAAACAGGAGCTCAGGTCTCAGGAGGTTAAAGTGTGAATGAGGTCTGCACATTCTCACTGCTCATTCCTCCTTTATGAACAACACTTTGTGCACGGGAAAAGTCACACACATGCTTTTTGTCACACATCATTTCTACATCCAGCTTTGTGTTTTTATTATCATCAGTTTGTCTCATAAACAGCAAGAATCAAGCTGAAGATGTGACCTTTGACCCCAACACTGTGACTCAGTGCTCTGTAATAACTGTATTCCTCAGGTATTCTAATGTGGGATTTGATGGATCTAATATCTGACTCATATATGACTCCTCACAGAGACTGAGCTGCACATGTGTACAGATACATACAGGTAGAAGAACTCCTTCATGTGTTTCTCAGTGACTTTGATGATGTTTTCAGTCCAAACTAGTTTCTCTGTGGGAAAATAACCTGATGTCTGATCCTCACTGAAGCTTTGCTGTGTTAGTGGGAATGCAACAGTTCAGTGAAGCTGATCTAACAGACAGCAGCATTTTGATTCCTGCTCAATCAATCATCTTCACATTTACAGCACAAACAGGCTCTTACTTTGTGTCTGACGCTTCATTACTGAAGTCTGGAGGAAGACTCTTTGGACCGATCACTCTTCATAGACAGACAGCTGGATCCTGGAGACTCTGCCCTGCCCTCCTCTTCCTCCAAACCTCAGCAAGCACGTAACTGATGAGTAGGAAAACACTCCCCAATGTATTGTGGAGGTGGTCATCAGCTGTATTAAGTGTACAGTTTGTGCATATATGTATATGTATATGTATTTGTGTATATGTATATGATATATAAATATATATATATATAAATATATATATATGATATATATATGTGTGCGTATGTATATATATATATATATATATATATATATATATATATATATATATATATATATATATATATATATATATATATATATAGCATAGGTATATATATATGTGTATATATGTATATGTATGTGTATGTGTATATATGTATGTGTATATGTATGTATGTATATGTATGTATATATGTATATATATGTATATATATATATATATATATATATATATATATATACCTATGCTATATATATATCATGAAGGACCGGCTTCTGCACGGCATGTACCACTGACACATACACACACCTTTATGATGGTTCCTGTTCTTCCTCCTCTTCTCTAGGTTTCTAGCTGCCTGAGGTACTCACTGAGCACCTGATCCTTTGTGGCCATCTTCCTGATGTATTCATGGATCTTCGTTGTTTCATCTAGGACAGTGGTTCTGACACTCACTAGCCCTCGGCCACCTTCCTCCTGCTTAGCGTACAGTCTCAGGGTGCTGGATTTAGGGTGAAACCCTCCATGCATGGTAAGGAGCTTTCTTGTCTTAACATCAGTGGCTTTTATTTCCTCCTTTGGCCAGCTTATTATCCCAGCAGGGTATCTGACAACTGGCAGGGCGTAGGTGTTGATACCGGATCTTGTTTTCCATTCAGTGACTCTTCAGGACCCTTACTCTCTGCAGGTACTTGGAGGTTGCAGCTTTCCTAGCAGCCTCTTCATGGTTGCCATTTGCCTGTGGGATTCCAAGGTACTTGTAGCTATTTTCAGTGTCTGCAATGTTGCCTTCTGGTAGTGTAATCCCCTCAGTTCTGACTACTTTTCCTCTCTCAGTTACCATCCGACTACACTTCTCCAGTCCGAATGACATTCCGATATCATTGCTGTAGATCCTGGTGGTGTGGATCAGTGAATCGATATCTCATTCACTCTTAGCATACAGCTTGATGTCATCCATGTACAGGAGGTGGCTGATGTTTGCTCCACTCCGTAGTCAGACTAGTGCAGGGGTACTCAAATAAAATTCAAAGAGGTCCAGTCTGACAAATTTTCATGAGGCCAAGGTATATATTTCTGCTTTATTTTCTGTATATTTTTAGAAGTTCTAGTTTATATTTTAGAAAGTGTGACCTTCTACTGCATGGCAGTGCCTCTGAAGTCCCTCAGGCTAACCAAGCCCAATAGGACTCCTCCTTCAGCTTAATGGCTCGTCCACCACCTGGTCCAGGGATTACCATCATGACAGGCACCAACCACCTTGCAGCTGCAACTCCATGTGGCAGCCTCGACACTTCTCAGATTTGTAGTAGATGTACCTATGCTATCAATTTGAAAATTCTAGGTGACATCATTATCATGCTCACAAAATTTTCTGAAAACTTGACCCCTGACCTTTACCTTAAGGTCAGGGCTGTCTGTGGTTTTTGGTAGATGCATCTATGGTGTGAATTTGAACATCTTAGGTCACATTGTTCTGGAGTTATTATCTATTATCACATTTAGCTTCTTGTTAAAGCAAACAAACACTGAAATAGTCACAACAGTTTATTTTCAAATTTTATTCAGACTTCAGCAGAAATCCTTAAGGACCATCTGAAATTACATGATAATGTAGAAGAACACCAATATCTAACAGCATACTTTAAGTACAATTCCTATACTGGCCATCAGCATAAGCATCAGCAGCTGATTACAGTGTGTAATCTGACAGTCTGCCTTAGCATCTTAAAAAATAAAAAGCAAAGCAGAAATATTTAAAAAGGCACTTTTTTTTTAACAATAGCTATATAGATATAAAATATCAAATATTAACATCCACCCACACTCTTTTACAGCAGCTCAGGGTTAAGTTCAATGAAGTATTCTGTCATCAATGCCCATATTTAACAGTTGAAGCAATGTGAAATTTGTTAAATAGACTTTGAGGTGGATGTTTTTGTCTATGCTTTCTTTCCAAATTCTTCACAATTCATCCCACATCAATTAATCCATTTATTCACTCATACACAGGTATCAGTGAGCTACCGTAAGAGGTACATAATAGCCAAAGGTCTGACCCTCAGGAAGAATTTAAGTTCAGACTTTTGCTCAAAAAAAGCTAAGAATCAACCCACTGGCTGTGATTAAAAATATCCTGCTGTCATCTGCATTTTTTTAAAAACCCAAGCAACTGTGGTGCTACAATCTTATTTCCTATGTCTGAGAATAACGGATTAAATTGAAAACTTTAGGTTTGAATGAAAGTTGGCACACATTTATAAAATAACTCTTTACTTTTGTCTAAGCTTCATTTGTTCAAACATCAGAAGATGCATCTTCAGCTTACTAAGCAGCTTCATAAAAGAAAACAAAAAACATTTTACTTTTAAGATGATATTTTTAAGTCAAGCTTCTGCACAAGAGTGCAGCTGTAAGCTAATATAATACTATTATTATAGTTTTAATGGAATGATTGGAATAATTCATTAATAGATTTGTGATCCTAACAATGTCTGTGAAGGACAATATGATTCATATGTCAGACATTTATTATGGGAAAGAGTAATTACTCATGGTGAATATTCACTCTCACATAAAATGAGTTATTTGACTATTCTGTACAAAAGCAACCAATTAAGCAATACCACTCCAAACACATTCTCCAACTCCTCCATCTTGGTTAGATATTAGTTTGTTGTACACTATTTAGCATGAGTGCTTATGTAATCAGTCATCAATGTGAGGACAGAGACTGGTCAACGTGGGTTTATTATTAGGTCAGGATAAAATCTATTTGACACATCTTTCTGTGGGACTCTGCAGTCCATAATGCAGCTGTCAGAGTTAATTAACTCAGAGTTTATGAATTTTGAGCCTAGTTACTGGAACAGGGCTGTGGTTAAAATCTCATATCCATAACATTAAAATAGGTGTAGTTTTTTTAAAAATGGTTTTTGATTGAGTTGCTTCATTTGGAGAAACTGCCTTTTTCTGCAGAACCTGTAAGAAGGAAAACAAAATTATAGTTCAGTCAATTTTATTCAACAAAGGAATTGCTATTTTGCTGTGTGCTAACCATTTTGATACAATACATTAAGAAACCTACCTTTATAACAAATTAGCACCATTGTCTGACAAAAAGAAAAATACCACCACTAAGAAGCAGAACAACAAGAACCACGAAAAGAACAACCCACCATCCAGAATACCCTGAAACAGAAGAGAAAACATTAGCATAACCCTCAGACTGACTCATGTCATGGACTGAAAGCAGGGAGGAGCAGCAGCCTGAGCCTGTCCACAAACACAATGTAACATGAAGTAATACCAGACAATGCTCAATACCACATCACCTGCTAAATATTTTATATCTACCTTTTGTTTTTATTGTTTTCTTGTATGTTTGTTTATTATTTATGTATTTATTTATTCATTTGTTTATTTTTGACTACTGCTGTGTTTCTGTTCCTATAATGTAAGATGCTAATGGAACTTTAATTTCCCTGACGGAATATTCCTAAAGGGATTAATAAAGTTTAGTCTAATCAAATCTAGGTTTAAACAGTGTTCTGAGATCTCAGCACGGATTCAACTTCCCCATTTCCTTCCACTTGTCTTCACAGCTAACAGACTGGTCCTTGTTCTGCTCACAGCAGTGAGGACTGTGATGCTGGAGCTTCAGTGTGAAGGACGTTTGAATTTCTGTGTTGCTGCTTTGCTTCCCACTTTTACAGTGACTCCTGTTTTCCTCCTGATGAGCCTCACATCTGAAAACATGCAAGCCTGTCTGTGATTGAGGTTTCCTCCACCCTGAGCCAAGGCTGTGATGAACATTGGATCACCTCTTTAAGAGAACATCTTAATATGATGAACACTGTTTTTGGACCTGCAACCCATGAACTTTGTCTAAAAATATTCTGACTCATTGCTGAAGGAACTGATTCAACCACTGCTGCTGAGGCTGGAAAGGTACAAATTACTTAACTACTTTACTTAACCCTTAGGAGATCCTTTCAAAAAAAACTTACACTTTGTGAATTTTTGGTAAAAAAAAAAAAATCCCCAAAAACTGCTGTAAAAATACTTATAAAGTAATATTTCTTCCACTTTAAATGAGCCAGTCTACTACTACCCTTCAAAGGCCAGTATTACATACATAGCACCACTATTTTTCATTAAAGAAAAAATAAATAAAAAAATAAAATTACTCACATAACATAGCCGACGACACAACAAAAAACTGACAGACTGAGGACTTAAATACAGACACAGGATAACAAGAGAATCGGGAACAGGTGGAGACATGGCTGGGAATAATTTAACAAGACAGGACCAGGAAGTAAACTAAATACAAGGAAGACAAGACCAAGACTAACAAAGTAAAACAGGAAACAACTGGATACTAAGACAGACGCAGACTTGACACAACACTGGGAATAAAACGGAATACAAAAACACAAGAGGCAAGGGATTTAGACACAGAGGGACGGGACAGACACTGCAGTACAAAGACAACACAGGGATGCAATATAAATAACTATAACTAATAAAAGGACCTATAACTATAATGAATGAAGAATCAAGAGGGTGAGAGATTTTACTCATCTCTATGTGTCTGAGAATGAGAGTCCAGCTCAGGTAGAGTGGAGGCTGCAAATGGACAGACTGTGGTCTTTGCTTGTAAAATTCCCATATTTGCATGTAAACATCATGCTTATTCCTGCTCTTACATTTACTGATGAAAGCATGCAGCAGCACCTTGTAGATTTGAGTTGATTCATTTTTTAACCCGTAAACACCGGCCAAGATGAGCAGCCCCATGTAAACCTGCAGTTCCTCTGTGTCTACATCTTGCCAGTCAGCAAGTAACTGTCTCCCATGCAGATTTTTCATGGCCAAAATTTGCTGCATGATTTCAGTGCAAAGCTGGACATTGAGTCACTGATTTAGGCCTCAATCTTCAAACTTCAAGTTTATAGGTCCCAGGATCAAGCCTCTGACTGCTGGGACATAGAGTGTCGCAATGGGAATTTGTGGCAGACCAAATTATTTTTCATTTCTTGAAGTCCATCTTGACACTGCTTTATCCATCTCCCCTCCCCTCATCTTCAGAGGAGTCTTCAGATTAGTCAGAATTGGACTCCAGTTGGTCTGTTTTGACCTTTGAGGGTCCTCCATGTCAACCTTGGAGTCCTCGAAGGAGAATGAGGTGCCATTAGAGTGCATGATCATTTCCAGAGCCTGCCATGTGCTGTAAATTCTTGTCCTCTCCAAAAGGGGTTCTCCTGCACTACTGCTCATGCCTATAGTCATGGATGCAGTGCAGGTGCATAAACCACCTGAAGAGAGAACCAAAACAAAGTCCAATTTTGTTTTGGTTTCTCGCTGCTGAGGCCACTTTCCCTCATTGTTTATTATTGAATTAGGTTTATAATGCAGAATGTGGCCTTCAAAAGAGAAAAGACTTGAAGTTAGAATCGTACACACACACACTTATCCAACATCAACCCTTATTTCAGTAGCAAGGCACCCTTGCAGAAAACAATAAAAAGTGTGAAATTATGCTGCATGTATTAAATGGTAACCATCTGTTAAACAAATATAAAAATTAAAACTTAAAAGTTAAAGAGGAGAAACGGCCATGTCCTCCTTTAGGCCCACTCCCCGTAGGAGGTGTCGTAGGGGTCAGGTGCAATGTGTTTCAGGTGATGGTCAAGAGCCAACTGATCGCCGGCTGTTGGGACATGGAACATCACCTCTCTGGTGGGTAAGGAGCCAGAGGTAGTGTGTGATGTTGATAGGTACTGGCTAGATATTGTTGGGCTTCGCTCAATACACAGCCCTTGCTCTACAATGAGTCTCCTGGTATTCCCTCAGTTTCCAGCTTATACATTTACTGCTCATAAAATTAGAATATCATGAAAAAGTTGATATATTTCACCAATTCAATTCAAAAAGTGAAACTTGTATATTATATTCATTCATTACACACAGACTGATATATTTCAAATGTTTCTTTTAATTTTGATGATTATAACTGACAACTAATGAAAACCCCAAATTCAGTATCTCAGAAAATTAGAATATTGTGAAAAAGACTTAATCTTTAAAAAGCGAGTCTGCAGTGAAGTAGACTTCACCAAAGTGCTTCTTCCTGTGTGTACCCCTGTACATCTAGTACTCTGTGCAAATAACAAATCATGTAAACAGACTCAATGAACAAAATTCTTTCCTTTAGTCAGCAGGATTGTAGCCAGCTCATAGACATAAGTGCTGATGTCTCACAGCAACAGGCCCACCTGCTCAATGCGGTGTCATATCCACCAGCTGCATCACAAGGACATGAATAGACCCACTTCTGCTATTAAGGTCACACGACTTACGGTACAAACCAACAGCCAGGTACTCTTGGGGGTCCCAGGCGATGCCAAAGCGTACGAATGGACGCAGTACGAAGGCTGTATGTACATAAAACACGGCGACAGTGGATGATTTCAGGTTTCCAAAACTCTCCAAAAGCTGCCGACGTCACTGGGAAAAGTTGCTAAATTTGTCACTAGTCACTTTTTGGCAAAAAAGTCGCTAGGGGGGTCTGAAAAGCCGCTAAATCTAGCGACAAAGTCGCTAAGTTTGCAACAGTGCACCACGCACAGACGTATGCAGACATGGGTTTCAGCTGTCGCAGTCCTCGTGTCGAGACACTCTGGAACAAGAGACGGCGTCAGAAGCATCTCTCCTGGGCTAAAGACAAAAAGGACTGGACTGCTGCTGAGTGCTCCAAAGTTATGTTCTCTGATCAAAGTCAGTTTGGCATTTCCTTTGGAGATCAAGGTCCCAGAGTCTGGAGGAAGAGAGGAGAGGCACAGAATCCACGTTGGCTGAGGTCCAGTGTAAAGTTTCCACAGTCAGTGATGGTTTGGGGTGCCATGTCATCTGCTGGTGTTGGTCCACTGTGTTTTCTGAGGTCCAAGGTCAATGCGGCCGTCTACCAGGAGGTTTTAGAGCACTTCATGCTTCCTGCTGCTGACCAACTTTATGGAGATGCAGATTTCATTTTCCAACAGGACTTGGCACCTGCACACAGTGCCAAAGCTCCCAGTACCTGCTTTAAGGACCACGGTATCCCTGTTCTTAATTGGCCAGCAAACTCTCCTGACCTTAACCCCATAGAAGATCTATGGGCTATTGTGAAGAGGAAGATGGGATACGCCAGAGCAGCTGCGTGTTTTGCTGAGAAACTGGACACACTGTGCAGTTTTGGAGGTGGTGGGTGTGACCAAAAATAGATAGGATGCAGGAGCATTACTGATAAGTTTTAGCTTGTGACTGACAGATTACAAGCACAATAGGCAGACTTGTCATGCATTTTGGATGACTGATGGAACATCCATTAACCTTCTCATCTAGTTTTGTCTCGTCAATGAAAACTCAGACGTCTCGTCATGTTTTAGTCATCAGAGAGCCATGTTTATCTCGTCATTGTCTCATCATCATCATGAAAAAAAGGATCGTCAACAAAATCATTTCTTCATCGTCATCATTAACAAAAACAACACTGATATTTGCTCAGTGTCCGAGTCTGACAGTGTTAGATCCATCTTGAAGAAAGTTTCAGCAACCATGGCTAACAGCGGACAAATCAGCAGTACTTAGTAAAATAGCAGCGGTTACCAATAGAGAAGTCTTGAATTAAATGCAGTGTTGAGGCTGTTATTTTAACATCTTACATGGATGTTAAAATTAGGGTTGGGCCAAGCCGATATTCAGTATCGGTCCGATCCTGATCTAAATTACTGGATTGGATATTGAGAAAGAATAAAAAATGCAATCCAGATCCAATCTAACCCACATCAGCTGCATTACAGTTCTCCGTAGTTGTCTTCTTCTTCTTGTGGGTTTAATGGCGGTGAACCAAACCAGCTTAGAGCTGCATTACCGCCACCTACCGGAATGGAGTGGAGATCAGGAGTTAGAAAAAAAACCCCTCAAATTCTAAAAAGTTCTCCGTCGCTGCAACAGATTCCCTTTAACACTAAGTGGATCATCGCTGACATCTTTTCCACACCTCCACCGCTCTCTACCGTGTTTGTGTGTTGTGCTTGCTGTGCTGAGAATTTCAGCCATTATTTTTTTTTTATCTACATTAGCTCCCAGAACAGATGGTATTACTGCAGTTTGCTAGCGAGCGCCGCTATTAGCACTAGCGATCGTTCGGAACCGGAAGGACTCCTTCCCTGTCAAAATATTTTTTATACTTTAATCCCTGGTTAGTGACTAAATATAGACCTGCAGTAGAAATGTATTTAGGAGAATGCATGTGAATACAAAGATTACAAGATTACGCTCACACAGCCCCCAGTTTTTCCAACATAAACACTGATGATGCAACAGCAGCAGTCAGCTGTTTTACGTGCAAAGCGGCAGAGCTGTTATAGAGATGGTGAGCTCAGGTGGAGCGAAAGGAAATATTTTTCTAGCATCCAAACAAAGTTTTTTTTCCCCTGTAATCATTCATTTATAAACATTTACTGGGAAACAGCTGGAGGTCCTTCATCAACCACCTGATCACCAAGTGAAGAAAAGAGAACTTTGTAGCTGCTCCATCCACCCTGTTTGTTTCACACAGCAAAAAACTGCAGTACGAAAAGTTAAAATATACAGATAAACTGGTAATGATCGAAAAAAGTATTTCGTATCCAATTACTCAAGTAATTGATGGAATAATCGATAGAATACTTGATTACTAAAATAATCGATAGTTGCAGCCCTAATGAAATTTGCAATATGCCATAAGCCAATGCATCACCTTCTCACATAGGAGCAGCAGGCTTCAGGTGACAGAGCGATAGTTGTGAGAGACTGTTGACTTACGTAAAATGCATCCAGGCATTTAAAAATAATTGTTTCAAAAAAGATCGGATTTGTATCGGTATCGGCAGATATCCAATTGTAAAATATCAGCATCAATATTGGACATGAAAAAGTGGTATCGTGCCATCCCTAGTTAAAAATCACCCACTCTCATTATATTATCTGAACTCAGCACTAAATCAGATAAAAATTCTGAGAAATCAGGCAGACTATACAATAGTATCAAAATGCCAAGACGGTGAAAACACTCATCTTGGGACACCATAACAGGACTTCATTAACCAACCATTGACATCATGGTGGCTATGTCTCCTCTTTTATATACAGCGCATCAGATTTTAAGAAGTAACAAACTACAAAGGCGACTTTTTGAGGCGACTGTTTGTTGTAATTTGGCGCTATATAAATAAAATTGAATTGAATTGAATTGAAATACTACATTACTGAATGTCAGAGTTTTCAGGTATCTGTACTTTATTTTCTGACTACTTTTTACTCCCTACATTTTTACACAAATATCTGTACTTCCCTAATTTTTACATTTTCAAACAGACTCGTTACTTTAGGTTTAACACATCTGAGAAAGGTTTGCATTTCCGGTCATTGTGGGAGCCGGCTCCTGATTGTGAGCTTTTTTTTTTGGAACGCAGAGTGACGGGGGGCACAGACACCACACAGTAGAGGGAGAGGCTCCTGCAAAAGCTCGCTCGGAGACCGGGAAGTTGCGCTTTACGTAGAGGCTACACACTGGAACAGTGAGGAAATAAGTGACAGAAAATGTAAAGGACAAAGTGTGTGCAGTTTGTCACACAGTGTGTCTGCTAGCTAAAGGAACAGCTGCTGTGTTTCCAGGGAGAGCAAAGAATGAGGCTAACTTCACTCAGATGGAGAAAGATGGAAGAAAGAGGAGAGGCAGCAGCAGGTCAGCTGATCACAGCCTGCACACCAACATCATTTACTGCAGCTCACAATACAAAGCTGTGGTTCTCCTCCCCATGCAGAGCCACTACAGCTGATCTTAGGGTTCCTCCACCTTCTGAGTCCCACTGGAGCCCCTGAGGATCCTCATGTTGGTGTTTAGGTGGAGGCACAGCCACCCTCTACTATGGAGGACACAGAGACTGGAGCTGAGTTTAAATTCCCTTTCACAGTTTGTGTCCTACAGAACAGATTGAAGCTGAGTGCATTGATTAGGATTAAAGTTCAGATTGGAATAACGTTTCTATTCTCATGGATTATTTTAGATTATTACAATAATATATAATGAGCTTCAGTCAGCTTTACACAAAGACAGCAGGTAGAAACGTCCTCCAAAGAGCTACTGTTACTTTATTACTCTGAGTACATGTCAGAGCCTGTACTTTTATACTGTTACTGCAGTAAAGAAGCTGAAGCAGTACTTCAACTTTTACCAGAGCAGTTTTTAGACACAAGTACTTGCTTCT
>JAMQGT020012768.1:0-175452 GCA_024447675.2 Pterophyllum scalare | reverse complement strand
TGCGATCCCATTTCTATGCAGGTCACAGTTCTGAAAAAAAATCACATGTCCTCCACTACAAATACATTTGATTTTCAATAAGCTAGTATCTTAATTATGTGTTTTTTTTCTCCACCTACTACTTTCCTTCAAGAGACGGCCACATTGAAAAAAAAACAAAAACTGCAGGGGCTCTACATGAAAACAAACAAAAACAGTGTCTGTGCAGTGGTTTCCGCTGCCAAACCTACAGCCATAGAGCTCCTGCTGCAGCGCAGCCTGTGGTCTGTGTTTTTGTGTGTGTGAAGGAAGGTTAGAGAAGTGACAGGCAAGACAGATTCTGATTCTGGTAACACTACATTTTTGTAGCAACCACTGGCCACTGTTAGTGGAGCTGAGTGGGAGAAAAATGTCAAGAATTCTCCTCAAATTCCATAAGAAAAGGGATCACATTGACATCTGAGATATAAGATGTACTTCTGGTAGATGTTCACTGATCATTTGAGTAGTCAGCCCTAACTATGACATCAACATGCATTTAGTTATCAAAGATGTACAGTTTTATACACAAGCTCTGTTTTTCTTATGCAGGATAACTACTGAAGCAGAATGTTAAACTTTAGCCATTTATAGAAAGTTGAGATGTTGCCCCTCTAAAGTAAATATAAAGCTGTAACAACAAGTTGGTTAGTCAGCTTTGGATAATTAGCACAAATGTTAAAAAAGAAAGTGAAGCTTTCATGGCTAAAGCTAGCCTAGATGCTCAAAAGGTGCTCAAAGATGCTGCAGTGCCTTTAAAGCTCTTGGATTACCACTTTTTTTTCCTTTGATTGTTTATGTTGCATATACAAAAGGTGTAACTAGTGACATGTTCAAAAAACCAAGATGGTGACAGCAAAGATGCTTAGGTTGAGGCTCCGTAATGGAACTTTACTAACCAGTGAATGACATTACTATCACTATGCCCATCCCATATACTGTCTATTGTTTTGAACTTTTCTAGGCCTTACCTGACAGGGGTACATGTGTGAGCACAAATGGGTGATGCACTAGCCAGTTGTTGATGTCTCTGTTGGGTGCACTCACTGTAACTGAGCATCATATGTACTGCCTCCTACATGCTCGATCCAGGAGCATTTCTAATAGTGCGAACATGTTTTGAAGAACTATTTTTCTGCAGACTATATTTAACTGTGTAAAAACAGCCCAACCTGATTTTTTTTTTAAGTGAAAATGGCCAATCTTATCTGAACTGACCTAAACTGAACAGTCTTTTTGAGGTTTCAAAGATGTAGGACCTGACCCATGAGGTCAGAAAAGGCCCTAAATCCATTTTTTCAAACCTGGCACTGCATTTCTCTGGTAATAAACCCAGTTTAAAGATGACTGGAGAAAGAGCTGTAAGGAAATGCAAACACACCCCTGTATGCACACACATACAGAGATTCCTTCATTTAAAAGAGCGTTTCACTTTTTTACCTGTTTGCTATCTCTTTTCGCTTTCCAGCCAGTGAAACAATTAACTTTTGTCCAGTTCACACTGTGCATCTTCTCTGAAGTATTATGCAAGTGTTTTCCTGGTACACCTTAATCTTAAATCTGAGTTCAGATAAAGTTCAGCAAAACAAAAAGCACTCCTAGATGTTTGGTTTTGAAAGAGAAGTCATGGGTAGAGACCCTGGGGCATGCTTATAGCGTTTCTGCTGCTTTTGGTCTTCACAAACATTCAAATGTCAGGGCAATCACATTCAAAGAATGCAAAAAAAAAGACCAAAAACAAGCTAACAGCCTAATTATCTATGCCAGTCAGATGATCTTTGAAAATAACAAATATCCAGGGGGGAAACTTGTGGTGAAGCATGCCTTTCAATGGTGAACTTGACACACATTTTGGAGATGAACAGCTTCTTTTACATGTCTCAGTTCTCTTATTTGACCCAGTGTTGAACAGACACAGGTTGAGCCACCTAAAGGCAAACAAACTGATCAAGTGGTCAACATTTCATAGGGCCTCTGACTCTGACTGATTTAGCTGTTTGTCATGTATAAAGATGTTGGATGAGTCAAGCGTTTGCTGCCATAAGGTGCGACTGGTGCTGTTTATATGTTTCTACCAGCTCTGAGCATGTGGAAGTAAGTCAGCAATCTGTTTGTTTGTGACACTGATAAAAAAAAAAAAAAACAGAGTCAAACCTATTTCTGTCTGAAAGTTCAAGGACCATGGAGCTAGGGACAGAAAAATTGTACAAAACAGCCCAAAGTGTGGGAATAGTAACAACATGCAGAAATCTTAAAAAATGCCAAGTACAATAAAAAAAGAGAGAAATTTTCTATACCTTTAGTCAAATCAACAGAGGTTGTCTGATCGGTCTCAAAATTTATCCTACAGCACAAGGAAGGAACTAGCTCCAGTCATGAGAAGATCAGGAAGGTTTCAGATTTCAGCATCATGTCAAATAAGGTTATACTGGATGCATACATTAAGTAATACATCAACAATGTGCTTTTCTAAATCTTGCACTGCTGCATTATTATGCTTTTTCATCATTGGGCTTACACACTTGGTAACAAGGACAGACTGCAGTCTGCAGTGACTCCCGAAACACAACATTAAACCAAAATGTCAATTTTTTGCCAATGTAACAAAAGCAATTTGGTGCCTAAACCAAATGACAGACCAGCAAGCTTCAATCTCAGGGCATTTCTAGGATTTTATTTCAAGAATCCTAATCATTATCCATCCATCCATCCATCCATCCATCCATCCATCCATCCATCCATCCATCCATCCATCCAGCCATCCATCCTCTTCCACTTATGCAGTTCAGGGCCTGAAGTCAGAAACACAGAACACAGAAAGACAAACAACCATTCACACCTATGAGCAATTTAGAATCTCCAGATAACCATAACACAACTTACTGCATGTCTTTGGACTGTGGGAGGAAACTGGAGAACCCGTTGAGAACCCACGCAAACACGGGGAGGAGATGCAAACTTCACACAGAAAGGCCTTGGCCTGACGGTGGACTCAAAGCCAGGACAGCACCCAACAGTGCTAACCACTGCGCCACCCTTGAAAATAAACATATAAACAGTGTACAAAACTGGCATAGAAAATATGAACTATTACAAATGTATTACTTAAAAAATTGGCACTGAACCATCACATCACTTTATACTGAAACCCCCTTTTTTTACATTAGTAAAAAATCTTTTTAATTTCATATATTTAGAGTTTCCTGCATCCTTCTGCAAAGAATGAGCATCAAAGTTTATTGAGTGAATGGGAAATTCTTTGTGAATCAGAGCTTCTGTGGAGTCACAGCAAAGGTTTTTTTGTAAAGGTACCTTTAAGTTTTTTAGCTCCATTCTTTCCCTTCTTTACTGATTTACCTTGACTTGTTTTCATCGAAGGACTTTTAGTTTTGATTTTCAGTATATGACTCCACTAACAACAGCAGTCTAAATTCATCTTCTTCTTCCAGTCCAGTGGAAAAAGCACAAATGCACTCAACAGAAAGGTACTTCCCAAATGTCCTTGTTTCCTGTGCACAGCTCCGACTCAAGGCCTGTGACACGCATAGCTTTTATTCAAATCATACATCAATCAGCTGGATTCAGTGGCTAGGTTAAAGGCAGAGGAGTGGAGACCTGAGAGCTCTTGTAGGACTTCAATGCCACAATGGTAAAACTGGGTCACTGGGAAGAGAGCACAGCTATGGAAACCCCACTGTCTCCGTGGCAACTGCAGTGTTGACACAGCTATTACCGCCTCAATTCAGCAAATACACCATGATAGGAAAGCGGCATGTTATATTGTATGCAGGATAGATCATAAACTAAGTGAAGCATGGTTAATTCACTGGTACTGTCACCCTTCAGTATTCAGTCCTTGTCCTTGCTACTGATATTGGTGAAGAACCATGGATCAGTTTAACATGATTTAACATGATGTGAGAAGTCACGTGCAGGTCCCTGCTTCTGTTTTGAGCATTGTAAATTTAATCTTCAAAGAAACAGGTTTGTGGCCAGATGGTTGCTCTGTCTCGGAAATAGTGTTTCAACATTTGCTTTTGAAGTGACTTTGAACAAGACTCTTTTATTAAGTCACACCAGTAGATTGAAAAACATTTCAAAGCTTACTCTGGAGGAGGATTGTCCATCCATCTATCCAACCATTCCGCCATTTGCTTCTGCTTATCTGAAGTCAAGCCTTTTTGGCAGCAGGCTATGAAGAATATTCCGGACTTGCAGTTGTCCTTTTCTCCAGTATTGTTTTCCAGTTTTGCTGCAGGATCTACCCCCCGGGTTTCCTTCAAGCTGGGTGTAGCTAGAAAACTTCCCAGGGGAACCATCAAGGAGGTATCCTCTCCTATCCACACTATCTCAGCTGGTTCCTTTTGATATGAAGGAGCAGAAATTCTACTTCAAAAGATCTTTATCCCATCTCTAAGGTTGAGCCCAGTGACCCCACCACCATGGATGAAACTCATTTCATCTGCTTGTCTCCGCTGCCTCTTTCTTTCAGTCACTTCCAAGACCTACTGACTGTATAGGTGAGGCTTGGAGCATAGACTGAGTGGTAAATTGAAAGCTCTCTCTTGTATAGCGCCCACATTGCTGTGGATGCCCATTCTTTTAGTTAGGTGCAAAGGTTCATATCTCTGTCATCATTATAAAATACCAGAAAAATACTGTATTAGACAGAAAATTATAAAAACGGATCATGGAAAAGTTAAGTTGTCACGGGCAATGCATAGAGTTCTGTGACTGACTGAAAGTAAGGACTGAAGAGACTAGCAGTAATGGGACAACCAATTTCAGTGGAATTCCTCAACTTGTAAAGAAAGCAGCCAAAAATGAGAGTGACAACACTGACGATATTTGTAGCAATGTGGCCAAAGACCAATGGGGCAAAGGATATCATTGACTGTCACAAGGTGGGACAAATATGTATATGAAGGAGAGATTTCAGAGACCTTTCCTTCCAGCTGCTGTCAGACTCTACAATGGACAAGAGCAGTGAATGTACACATGTGAATACACACAGGCATACACTGGGGTCTGCACATGTCTCAATGCACACTACTCAATACCTACTGCTATTAATATCTAGCCAATACATTATGAAACATTCCATTTTGCTGCTACTAATCAACTGTATTATTGTGTCATAGTCACATATATTTATATTTATACATATATTTAAATAATATTTATCCTACCTTGTAAAGTATATATATATTTTTTTGTAGTTGTTGTTGGGTCGTGATGCATCTAGTTATCTATTTATTCCTGCTCTGTCTGCTCTGCTGCTGTAATGGGAATTTCCTAACTGTGGGACTAATAAAGACTATCTTATCTTATCTTATATACAAAAGTAATACGGGTACCTATCATCAAGGGTTGGGCAACATGC
Organism: Pterophyllum scalare; assembly: GCA_024447675.2. NCBI lineage: Eukaryota > Metazoa > Chordata > Actinopteri > Cichliformes > Cichlidae > Pterophyllum > Pterophyllum scalare. The sequence continues at coordinate 170,051 of JAMQGT020012768.1, read as the reverse complement.
TTCACTGTACTCAGCACTAAGTATATATAATGTGAACATTGAGTACCATATGTCTAGGTCTGCTTGGAAAAGTGTATAAAAAGGGTATAAAAGTTAGCTTACTTGAGTCAAGTATCACTTACTTGACCGTTGCTTTTTGCCATCCACATAAAAATACAACAAACAATGTCAAGAGCTGTTGCGAGCATGTCAAAGCAGCAGGCTGTGATACAATGTTAACTGTACAGTATAGATATGCTGGCCAATCAGAACCATACACACAACAGCACAGTCTGACATCACAAAAGGAGATAAACGTGCACACGTTTATACTTGAAATGCTCTCAAATCATTCTCCAGCACAGTCAGAATAAATGAACTTCTGTTATATTAAACTCAGCCATTCTATATTTTTTAAGATTTTTTTTAATGTGTGGCCAATAATAAAGTAAATTAAAAAATGTAAATACATTCAAATGTTTTATGAAGGTCCAAGCAGACTTTGTTTTACTGTATCTACAATATCTTTAATTGTTTGCGATATACATCATTCATACTGCTGGAAAGATTGACTTCTAGCTTTTCTGTCATTTAATGGATCTCCATCACGGGAACATAGCTCTGGTTAAACACATTCTCATATCCACGCATGCACACAAGTGTAGGTACAAATACACACTCAGGATTAAAAATTTATTTTTCCTTTCATTAGTGGCAGAATGGTCTGTGACATGGACAACTTTGTCACACATTGATGTCCACTTCCTGATCTCTGACTAAGCGACAGTGGGATTGCTATGTGTGCATGCGCGCGTATGTGTGTGTGCGTAATATGCAGGTCACTGGTTACAGAAGAGGGTGAATCTGGCTGGACTTGATTGAAACTGGCGGTTAATTCCAGGGCTTCCCACCGAGATTAGAAGAGAGATAGCGACAGAGAGACAAAGAAATTGAGAGAGAGGAAGGCGGGGTAAAGGTTAGAGCAGACGAGATGGGAGCAAATGAACTGGCAATAGCCTGCCTGTCTCTGTGTCTGTTAACAGGAGGAAATGATAAAGTGCACAGTGTATGAATGTGCAATGATGTATGAATGAGGGAGGAGAGGTGAGCACAAAGACTGAAGAAGAACACAAAAAGGAACAAGAAAGAAATCTCAAACTGTATGCCAGCTGATTAGTTTTAAAAGCTGAAAACATTCATATGATTTATACTAAATAACCTGTAAGCCTCCTGGGCCTCTTCTATGCTCCATAATTCTGATACTGTCCCACAGAAAAGTTGTTCAAGGTTTCTACATCTCTCAGAAAACCAGAAGTCCTGGATATAGTATAATGTCCTGAAAACTACCAAATTGCAAGAGCTGCATAAATACTGTGTCATGGTCCTGGGTTAGTTCTTGGGTATTTTAATGCTTATGTTGCTTCATGTGTTTTCTCTTTGGTATATTTAATATGTTCTTAGTTCTCAGTGGTTTTAGAGTTTAGTTCTGCCTGTGTTCCTTCCTCTTGTGTCTTGTCTCCTGTGTTAAGTTCATTTATGTGTCTGTGTTATTTAGTTTCCCTCAGTGTACCTGCCTTCCTGTATTCTGTCAAGTGCACATTCCTGTTCCCACGTCGAGTTATTTCCTGTTTTATTTTGTTGGTCTCTTGTCTGTTATATTTTGTATTAGGGCCTACTTCCCTCATCTTGTCGTTAGCATTATCCCCAGCTGTGTTCCCACCTGTTACCCATCCTCTCGTTGCCATCTTGTTTATCTATTATCTCAGTCTCCACTCATCCTTTTTCAGATCATCCATTTCCCTCACCCCAGTGTTTTCCAGCCCCAGAGAGTTTCCAAGTGTTATTTTTCCACAGTTTAGTTTTCAGTGAGTTTTCTAGTATGATGTTTTAGTAGTTTTCAGTTCCATTTTTGGACTTTGTGTTTGGCCTTTAACTTCTTGCCTTCAGTCAAATAAAGGCTTGTCTTCAGTTCACCTTGCCTGCCTCAACATGTCTGCATTTGAGTCTTATTCACAATCAGCAGTCTGCGTATCCTGCAGATTCATGACAGTACGATCTGACAAGCATGGACCCTGTGATTCAGTGAGGTGATTGACAGACTTTACAAAATTGCATCCATGACTCCTCTGAATTAAAAACTCTTTCAGATGGAGTAGCAGCCATGGATGCCATTATTCAAAAGAACCCACTAATCTTCCAGTCTCCAAATGTTTCCAGTCCATACATACTTCTGACCTATATGGGAGAGGCATTACAAAAACAAAAATTGGCTCATTGCCTTACTGTCTCTTCCACATCTGCAACACCACACCCAAGCCCCGCCTCCACCAGCTAGCGCCACTGCACAGCCAACCAGCTCCTCGCCAGTGTCCCCATTCCTTAAGTGCTGTCAGTGTTCCTTATTCCAGCTAGAGACAGTTATCTATGTGTGACTGACGTCGGACTTCCAAAGTCTGTATCAGCATCAAAATGGACTCTCTCCTTAGTTTTTCCTCTGAGCTGGAGAATTTAGAAAGGAGTGACTTCTGTTTCTGGACCACTGTGTTTAAAGACTGATTTTGGTGTTGCTAAGATGGACAGTATTAAAAATTAGTTCAATGTTCCCAAGCAGACTTAAGATGGGGCTATGTTGCCTTGGCCAGCCTATTTATCAGCTGTTTCCAAGCCTTATAAGACTAGATGAGCTGGCTTCCTCAGGAACTGTTAGCATTTCCCAGACAACCATTCACACTCACATTCACACCTGTGGGCAATTTAGAATCACCAGTTAACCTAACCCCCACTAACTGCATGTCTTTGGACCGTACCTCAGAGTCCAAAACCCGAGCCTGATTCCAAGGGTCGGACGCCGCCTGTTTCAGAGGTGTTCTGTTGCCTCCATCAACATTCTCAGAATGCTTCCCTCATTGCCAGCCACCAGAGAGGTCCCATTTCCCAAGTCAGTTGCCTTCAGAGAGTCTCCTTCACCACCAACACCTGCCAAGCCACCAGAGGTGTCCCATCACCTCCACCAGAGAGACTCTTTCACCTCCACCAGCTTCCAGAGGGGTCCTGTCTCATATGTTAGTCCCCAGGGGTCTCTGTCACTGCCAACCACCTGAGATGTCCCAACACCTTTGTCAGTGCTGTAATTCAGAGTTTCCTTCACCGTTACTGGCTTCCAGCCAAGCCACCTAAGGTGTCACATCACCTCAACCATCAGAGGTCCACCTCTTCTGACTGAGCAGCTGGCACCCAGAGCCTCTCTGCCTCTGCATCTGGTCAAAATGTTGGCACCCAGAGTTTCTCCATCTCCATATGTGGTCATGCAGTCGGCCCCCTAAGCATCTCCGTCTCCACCACTGGCCACCCTCAGAGCCTTTCTGTCTCTGCCGCTGAGCTCTTTTTCCAAGCCTAGGTGTCTCCCAAAACTGTTTTGTCTCCCCTGTGTTGCCCAATGGTCATGCAAAACCGGCCATGGGGTAATGTAGAAATGTCTCTTTGCTGGACTTTTGTGCTCTGTATTTTGATTTTGTGCTGTTGTGCAGTTGGGTACAAAATCACAATCAGCAGTCTGCGTATCCTGCAGACTCATGATAAAATGGGGAACCAGATAAACTTCTAGTGGCAGAAAGACAGTACATAAGCTAAACTATCCTGAATTCCCATCAAAATTGAGTTTTTGAATAAGCAAAGATTGATGCCATTGCAGAAGAGCCAAAAACAGCAGTTTCCCAAAAAGCCACTTGAGGCTGAGGATTAAGGTTTTTTGACTGACAGAAGTGCTGAAACAGAGAGCTGTAGCTAGTCACTGTCTGCTAAGATTCCCAACCTGAGTCGGTGTATTGCACTCGTACAGTTTATGGACGCTACTTGCTAACTATGACATATATTTTTGCTAATAAGTTAGAACTCTGTTTCTCATCTAAATGTGATCACCTTTGGCTTCAGATATCCAAATGGTAATGGCCATAAAGCTAAAATTAATACTTTAAAATGCAGAATTTATAAACCAGAAGGTGAAGTAACACTGGCTACATTCATCTTTTATATACAGTCTATGTGTGCACTTTCTGAATCGAAAAGTAAAATAAATAAATCACCACTCCACGCAATGAGAATGACCTTATGCCTTAAACATTAAGAAACAGATTTTACATCTAACATCTTAATCATTTCTTTCTTCGCCACCTTAAAGAGTATAATGTTCCTAGATGGCATTAATTATATAAAAATACTGACAATGTCAAGCTGCATGTGCAATTTTTGATCAACCTTTGAACACACTATACAAAAAATTAGTGTAGCTCGTGATTTCCATTTGAATATACCAGCTGTCACAAAAAATGTCCAAAACCATTATTTCTTGAAAAGAGTGGTATCCCAGGGCCTAGCGGTGACATACTGGACAGACAGCTGGTCCTAGATTGAGCACTAATGGCTGATTTACAGTTAATTGCAGTTTTATTTTTAACAGTATAAATTGATGACCAGATTGGCCATGTGTTGGCTTGTGTACTAATTAAAATCATAGCTCTAAATCTGACAGAGCAAAATGTGATCAATGTTGTGCAGTGTGACATGCAATCAAACTGTAAGATTGTCATATCACAGTTATATTTGTGATCATCAAAGATGTCTCCAGAATCATACAAGTTTGTTTCAGGGTAAAACACGCTCATGAAATATGGAGGTACATACAATTGCAGCTAATTATGGCAGTAATAAACAGCATAGTTCAATTTGACTGCAGAAGAGACTCACAAGTGAACTTCAAATCATGCACAATATGTACAAGACAAAGCGCTCTGATGAGCTTCAGTGGGTTTTCTTTTACTTCCAGTTTTTACTGCATTGTCAGGTACTGATGAGGTATGTTTTTCTTGTGCATGATGTCACGGCACAGAGGATCATGGGAGTAAAGAATAAAGATTAATGGGATAGCAGTAGTTTTCCCACAGTGATATGCCATATTCCCACATGCACAGTACTCATGCCTTGATTTTTTTAAAAAGATAAATCAATAATGTTGCCATGTACAAAACAGGTAAGTATCTCACCTCTGGCTGCTTACAGCTGGTTACGGCTGCTGGTGGTGAAAAGGGTTTCAGAGGAAGTGAGGGAGCATAAAAGGGAAACTGAATAAAGGAAGCTGACTGTAAAGAGGAGCAGAGGTGTCAAGAAGAACGAAGCTCTTGCATTGCCCTGGCACAGAGGTTGCACAGAATCTGTGTTTGTGTGTGTGTGTGTGTGTGTGTGTTGAAGGTGCATTGTCCATTTATTCTCAACTAATATCCCCAGTGTAGACTTGATCAATATGGTCTATTATCTTCCTCAGGACAATACATCGAGTGTATGGGTGCCATCGCTCTGTGTGAGAGACAGAGAGAGCGAGCATGTAATTGTGTATATACAGACATTACTTGCATATTTTAAAGCATAAATGCAAACAATTCTCCTGCAGTAGCATCGCTGCATATTTTCACATATGCATTGCAGCATCTGTTCTGGTGCCGATGGCTGTAGCGTAAAGATCTGATGGGAGACACAGTCCTCGGCAAAGTCACACCAAACATTAGGGCTTCATCTCGGTTTGGAGTAAGTATAAATTCTGAATTATATCAGCAAGGGTATATCACACAAATTTATGAAAGCAAATTAATTACACAATCAAGTTACACTATCTTTCTGCATTCCCCACATCCTATCTGCATGGGTAGGATTGCTTTTGCTAAGGCTTCCCATCATCCTCCCCAATCCACAGTGTGAAATATTCATGCATCTTGCAAGCAAAGAGCTGGGAATGATTAAACATTCAGATTCCCACTCTGAAAATGGAAGCTGAAGTGGTCTCTGTTAGTGTGATTGTGTGTGTCTTCAGTCCTAAGAGGTCAAACTCAATGCTGAACTACCGCTTTCTTCTTTCACATTTCTCCTTATTATTGCTTTAATCGCTAGCGGATTACTGTGGCTGCCTGTAGCTTGTGTGGAAACCATTGACTCGTCTGCAAATATTTGTTAAGTAACCACCAAGTGGTAGTGAAACTTGGAAAAGTGGGATGTAAACTAGAAATGGAAAGTATTCACCTTTAAAGTAAAAGCTGTGCCTGTATGAAAACAGCACATTCTAAAAGCCGCACCTTTTACTTTGAAGGCAAATGAGCCTCAAGTTTGCGTTGTACTCGTCACAGTTTCACCACAGTTTAGTGAGCAGTTGGGGGTGCTTACGGACAAGTCAGCATCTTCCAAATTACGGGTGACCACAACAAGGAGGTTTTTGGATCAGCACAGCACACGTCTTTGCTGCCAATTTCACCTAGCACCTACCTGTTATTTACCAGGTGGTCACTGACTGGTGTCTAGGCCTGTGTGAGGCCTGTGTGACAGGGGCTTTAGCAATTGATCGTACAGCGACTGCCAGCAACTTCCAGCAACCACTCACAATGAAAAGCATAATACCCATTTTCCCAAATAATCAGTGGTTTATGGGCGGTCACCAACTGGTCTCTAGGCCTGTGTGACTCAGGCCTTAACAAAAAACAGTTTTAAATGTAATGTGCAGGTAAATGTGGATTTATTTATTTCATAAGGGCCTAATGAAAATATTGGCAGGTGCCCTGATCCTGTAGATGGAATAAGCAGGAAGGTGAAATACCATATGTGCCATCAGCTACAGGTTGAGATACCTTTCAATACATTATTAGCCCTTTTCTGTATTTGTGTGTGTGTGTGTGTGTGTGTGTGTGTGCATGCTTGCGTGCATGTGGGTGTATGTATCTGTGCTGACATGGCACAGAAAGGCCAAAGTGATTGAGTGAGTAACTTCTTGTTGTCATTACGAGGAAAAATTCTGGACCTTGCTAATTTCGAAACCATAGTTACAGCCCTGCTTGTTGTCTAATGATAGTTATATAGAAATTAAACACTTCTACAATATTGGTAAAAACATGCCAATTTAATATCCTGGCCTTTTTTTTTTTTTTAGCAGCCTGACTCAATGAAAAACAGGCTGACTAAGAGAAAAGCAAAGCCTATGTATTTGTGGGATTTGATTTGACATGAGCAAATAGGGTAATCTATTAGTGGCTTGGTGCCATTTATCAGCACAGTATTAAATCCTGACGTCACATGAGCTGCAGAATGGTCTCAGATTACCGGGAATTAAGATTAGCCATCAGAGTTTAATCTCATAGGCTACAGGTATAAGACAGTGGATAAACATTTGCTCTGAAATGTGGCTGGGCGTCATCTTGACAGGATGATTTCACTCATAAAGACACAATGATACAAGCAAGCGCATGACACACAATGAATTCAATGCATGTGACTTCATCCATATAGTACAGAGTGTTCACACATGCAGGGACAGTGCAGAGAAAAAACACACAGATTACAATGAATGCTTATAGAGAAAAACTTGTATGTTGTCATGCATGAATCTGGTGAGTGTCTATACTGCAGCTACTGTGCATGTTTTCTTGTCTTAAAAAATATGAAAAGTCTGTCAAAATCTGTGTATCATGCCCTTAATTTTATCAAGTAGCTGCTCTCTGAATTGTAAGTTTAAAGGAGCCTTCTTCATCAGTGTAACCTACCAGTCTATTATCTCTGTGCTTGGAATTCATAATTCCTTTTAATCTGCCTGTGCAGGCCAGAAACAGATCCACTATTTCAGAGCCTTTTGTCAGCTTTGGGATCCTAAGTCAGACGTATAATCTCTGTCTCTCATGCTATCTTGCCAACTCTCCTGTATCCAGGAACATAGATTCACTAAACTCTATGCTGTGACAACAAGCCCAACCCTAATATTATAACACAGAAAGGTCCTCATACTATAAATTTATAACCTCTAAAACAACAGTTGCTATTATTTTAAGGATTTGATTCCCAACACATGAACCCCTGGATAAGACTGACATACTTACTTACAGAAAAATTTGAGCTGTCTTAACACAACCACGGAAATATTATTGCTTTGTTAGTTGTCAAGAGCAGATTAGTTAAATGCACTAAAAGAGGAAAGAGGATATTTTGCATATTTTTGTTATGGTTTCAGCACGACTGGTTTTGTTTTGCTTATGTTTTTCTTTTCTTTCTCCCTTTTTCTGCCCCTCCCTATTAATCATTTTTCAGATGCTGAGCTGGGCTGGCTCTCTGTGTGGTCTCCACCCCGGGGTGGAGTTTCCCATTGTGAGACATTCTCCCCATACCTGTTTGCAGTGGAGTCATTAGGCGGAAAGTATATCATGGACAGGTGGTGCCACAGTTTTCCGCCAGACCGTCTCTTTCTGCGTGGTGACAGGTGGGTCAGGCCACCTAGAATCTGTAAGTCTTTGCTTGCACCTGTAATCTCTGGGCCCCTCACAGTTATTCACCTGGAAGCCTCTCTTGGAACTTGTCAGTTTTGAAAGTCTCTTACCTGCACCCTGTGGGCAGCTCCTGTAACGCTGCTACCCGCTGGCATCACTGCTGCAGCAAAAACACCCACTTACCTGTTCACAACCTGCCTGCCTGCTCTCCACCTGCCAACTGTCTGGAATTCACCTGCTGACTCTGTATCCCTCCACGCTCTGCCTCTCTGCTTTATCAAAGCTCTTGTGATTACCTCTGAGTCGAGGCTCTTTGTTACACCTTGTCAACAGCAATTCCCCACTTTTCAATGAAACTTATTTAACTGAGTACTTTTCTCCAAATCTGCTCTTTGGGTCCTGCCAGAACCTAACCAGGAAAAGTTTGTAAGCATCTTTTAGTATATTTAGTTTACATATTATATATATTTATTTACCATCTTGCACCCTGCTGTTATGTGCTGGATTGTCTCAGGTGTATCTCTGCACAGCCTGCACCTGAGGTCTTGCCTGGTGTGGTAGACCCCAGCCTCTATTGATCTTGTCCTTAGAGATTGTTCCTGTCCTGCCATGACCCAGCCATTGGTAGAATATTTCAATATCAGCCACTTTTTCTATTTGCATGTGGTCTGCTGGAGACTGTCCTTCCATGATGGTTCCTGTTCTTGCTCCTCTTTTTCTCAGGTTTCTGCTGTCTGAAGTAATCACATGATCATTTGTGACCATCTTCCCGATGTACTCATGGATCTTTGTTGTTTCATCCAGGACAGTAGTTCTGACACTCACTAGTCCTCGGCCTCCTTCCATCTGCTTAGCGTACAGTCTCAGGGTGCTGGACCTGGGGTGAAACCCTCGATGCATGATAGGGAGCTTTCTTGTCTTGATGTCAGTGACTTCTATCTCCTCCTTGGGCCAGCTTTTTAACCCAGCAGGGTATCTGATGACTGGCAGGGTTGATTGCCCAGCTCTTCTCAAGGATCCCCAGAAGGGACCGGTCACATCCAACTCCTGTCAGACGTCATAGCAGCTGAGATGAACAGGCACATGGCTCAATACATGAACAGGGCCCAGAAAGGAATTGGCAGAGATACTGTGAGGGAGCCAGTTAACATTTTGACCACAAAGTTGATGCATTAGAAACAGGAAAAATGAAGTGCTGCTCTTGGGAGTGTTTCCAGTCTGCACTGGACAGTATCAGTCAAAAGTGGTCCAAGGAAAGAACATTGGTCAACCAGCAGCAGAGTCACGGGAAGCCAAGGCTCATTAATGCACACGGGGAGTGAAGGCTGACCCGTGTGGTCCGATTCAACAGACAAGCTACTGTAGCTCAAATTGTCGAAAAAGTTAATGCTGGTTCTGATAGAAGGGTGTCAAAATACACAGTGCATCACAATTTATTGCTTATGGGGCTGCATAGCCGCAGACCAGTCTGGCTGCCCATGCTGACCCCTGTCACCCAGCGAAAACACCAATGTGAGCATCAGAACTGGAACACGGAACAATGAGAGGAGGTGACCAGGTCTCATAAATTGCATTTTCTTTTACATCACATGGATGGATGGGTGCATGTGTTGCTTTCCTGGGGAACACCTGGCACCAGGATGTACTGTGTGAAGAAGGCAAGCTGGCAGAGACAGGGGCAATGCTCCAATGGCTGTGGCTGCTTTCAGCAGGATAATGCACCCTGCCACAAAGCAAAAATGATTCAGGAATTGTTTAAGGATCAAAACGAGTTTGAGGCATTGAGCATTACAAGCATCCATGTAATGTGCTGGACAAACAAGACCAATCCATGGAGTCCCAACCCACATCTTACAGGACTTAAAGGATCTGTTAATATCTTGGTGCCAGATACCACAGCACACATTCAGAGGTCTAGTGGAGTCCATGACCTGACAGGTCAGGGCTTTTTTGGCAGCAAAAAAGGACCAACACAATATTAGCCAGTCCTTTTTGTTTCTTCTGGTAGTTAGCTAAACAGGATATTAATAGTCACTTTGATAGTGCTGGCTTAAGATAACACTTCCTGTGATCCAGTGCAACATGTTTTGAAAAGCAAAATATTGAAAGATGATGTCTCACCTTTTGCTTTAATATTAATTTTTAATCCAAAAGCAATACAAATTCTGGCATTTTCTACAATTTTAACTAACCAGAATATTCCTGCATTATGGCAGCATTACAGTCACATCACACAATCTGTTTGCATATATGGTACCTTTGCTATAAACTTCAGCTTCAACTTAGCATTGATTAACACATCTCCCTCTTTAATAAGACTTAATCCATGCTCTAGTGGCTCTGTAGTATAATGGTTTGCATATTTGCCTAACAATATTTGCCTGACAATCCCTTTGGGGTTATATCAGGAAGGACATCTGCTGTAAAAACATGTGGAGCTATCTGCTGTGTTGACCCCCTGTGAATAAGGGATCAGCTGAAAGTAGCTTCTAATCCATGCTCTAGTGCTTAACATTAGAAAAGTAAGCTTAAAAAACTATTCTACAGTAAGTATCTTTTACTAAGAGCTTGAAAACTTGCAGCTGGACATGCTAGCATAAAAACTACTGGCCGCATTAATTTCACATAGTTACCACATTTGGGAAGGGCACTTTGCCAGGCTTTTATAAATCAACACTGCACATCTTATTTACAGGGGTTGGACAATAAAACTAAAACACCTGTCATTTTAGTGTGGGAGGTTTCATGGCTAAATTGGACCAGCCTGGTGGCCAGTCTTCATTAATTGCACATTGCACCAGTAAGAGCAGAGTGTGAAGGTTTAATTAGCAGGGTAAGAGCACAGTTTTGCTCAAAATATTGCAATGCACACAACATTATGGGTGACATACCAGAGTTCAAAAGAGGACAAATTGTTGGTGCACGTCTTGCTGGCGCATCTGTGACCAAGACAGCAAGTCTTTGTGATGTATCAAGAGCCACGGTATCCAGGGTAATGTCAGCATACCACCAAGAAGGACGAACCACATCCAACAGGATTAACTGTGGACGCAAGAGGAAGCTGTCTGAAAGGGATGTTCGGGTGCTAACCCGGATTGTATCCAAAAACATAAAACCACGGCTGCCCAAATCACGGCAGAATTAAATGTGCACCTCAACTCTCCTGTTTCCACCAAAACTGTCCGTCGGGAGCTCCACAGGGTCAATATACACGGCCGGGCTGCTGTAGCCAAACCTTTGGTCACTCGTGCCAATGCCAAACGTCGGTTTCAATGGTGCAAGGAGCGCAAATCTTGGGTTGTGGACAATGTGAAACATGTATTGTTCTCTGATGAGTCCACCTTTACTGTTTTCCCCACATGCGGGAGAGTTACGGTGTGGAGAAGCCCCAAAGAAGCGTACCACCCAGACTGTTGCATGCCCAGAGTGAAGAATGGGGGTGGATCAGTGATGGTTTGGGCTGCCATATCATGGCATTCCCTTGGCCCAATACTTGTGCTAGATGGGCGCGTCACTGCCAAGGACTACCGAACCATTCTGGAGGACCATGTGCGTCCAGTGGTTCAAACATTGTATCCTGAAGGCGGTGCCGTGTATCAGGATGACAATGCACCAATACACACAGCAAGACTGGTGAAAGATTGGTTTGATGAACATGAAAGTGAAGTTCAACATCTCCCACGGCCTGCACAGTCACCAGATCTAAATATTATTGAGCCACTTTGGGGTGTTTTGGAGGAGCGAGTCAGGAAACGTTTTCCTCCACCAGCATCACGTCGTGACCTGGCCACTATCCTGCAAGAAGAATGGCTTAAAATCCCTCTGACCACTGTGCAGGACTTGTATATGTCATTCCCAAGCGAATTGACACTGTATTGGCCGCAAAAGGAGGCCCTACACCATACTAATAAATTATTGTGGTCTAAAACCAGGTGTTTCAGTTTCATTGTCCAACCCCTGTAGTTATAGAATAGAAGTGTGTGAAAATAGCAAATGGAAGGTAACATTTCCAGACCTGCACTTGGTTATTGCTACTGAGCAATAACCAAGTGCAGGTCTGGACAGACTAGAGTAAAAATAGGATGCACTCTCCTTGCGACTAGGAAAAATCGGAGGTTGCATGGTGATTGCATTGATTTTTTTTTTCTGTCAGAGACCAATTGCAAGTAGCTGCAGCAAACTCAGAGACAACACCCTCAACCTCTGAGCAAACACTTTTAATAACAAGGTAGACGCACAGGTCACATAGTGGGAGGCAACCTGTTTCCAAACAACTGTCTCTGAATCAGACTGACTGCAATCACTTTCAGACAGACTGGCGAAGGTTTGCAAATAATTAGTCTAATTTCTAAGCACAGACAAATTGCCAACAGGCTACAGTCAATCTAAATCAGTCAGTCAGTCATTAGGCGATTTGACTCTGCTGGTTGCATTCTGGTTGCATTTAAAAGTAAGGTTGTTGATTTGCATGTAAAGCGCAGTCCTGCAGCAATTATGTCATGATTTGTGGAAGACTTTTTTTGAATTTCTGTTTCAGATCTAGGAGGTTCTGGCTCGACTCTGAAGGTACATAATTAATGTGAATTTCTGCGCATGTAGATGGCAATTGCCATTTTATTGCCATCTTAATGCACCAAAGTTGCTTCGAAGATGGCAATTGACTGCAAGTGGTCACAGACCTGGTCCCTGTAGTCGAACCAAAGGCAACAAGAGCACAAGATCATTGCACATGGTCACAGTAATTTTGGTCGAGTTGAGGGGATTCTGAATTATTTTACATGAATTGCCTGTACAAATTGACATTGCACCAATGAACAACAGATTCACTGCACATGGAGAACATTAATATCACTGCTGACAGATAGCCTGCATAGAATTTTGATTTCATCTTTTATAACAACAAAACCAAACACCAAGACTGCATTTTATTTTAGCTGACTTTAAGATTAGACTTTGGTGAATCTCCTCTTAGAATGACAATTAATACTTTTTTCTTTGTTCTTCATAGTTAAATATTTTTAATAATCAGGTATTTTGGAATATGCAGAACTGCTTTTGAAATGTCCAGTGCTGAGTGCTTTGCTGATTTTACTGGCACAAATTTCCAGGAAATAAGAGCTTTTAAAATAACACTAGTTGCTTGTTCTGTCAGCCAAGTGTGATTTTTAAACCTCTATAAAGCTTCACAAGGCAAACAACGATTGAGCCCCTTTGAGATCTGCGATAAGATTAAAGCCACTAAAATGAATAATGAGATGAAAAAAAATGTCAGCGATTGAAAACATAAGAAAGAAAAACATAAGAAATGTCACATAAGTTGACTTTATGCTCTCACGCTAAGAAAGTGGTGAACAGAACAACCCATAAAGTGTTAAGTAATGAAACTGGTGACCCCTCCCCTCCCAATAGCATTCTCATAAAAACTATGTCCCACAAATCCTGCATGTACACTGCATGTACAATATAGCCTCTAAGCCCCCCCACCCCCCGGTTGCCGTAGCTGATAGAGAAGTGACCAGCAACTGAAAGCAGGGGTGAATTCGACCACTGTGGCAGAAAAACAGAGCTGCATTGTTTGCAGCTGATCATAACAATAGGACCTCTGTCAGAAGGGATCATCTGTTTTCCTGGCTAGTTGGCCTGCTAATAGGGCTACTTATGCACTGTGAATGGGCTGGAGCCAGGTCACAAACAAACGGACAAACAAGCAGGCGGGAGTGGGTGTGTGTTACAGCAGCGTGTGTGTGTGTGTGTGTAGAGAGAGAGAGAGAGAGAGAGAGAGAGAGAGAGTGTCACTAAAGACAGTTTAAACATGCAAAGTGTACATGTGCATGTACAAGTTGGATGTGCTTGGAGACATGCGATCACAGAGAAAGAGAATAATGATTAAAGGCTTTAGATCTACCTTTAACTGTCTATTGATGAGGAGAGGTGTGAGAGGAAAAATGAAGACAGGAAATAAAAGACAGAAAGAGAGAGAGAGAGGGAGAGAGCAAGAGAGAGAGAGAGTGTGTGTGAGAGGAAAGATAGAAAGAGAATAAGCACACGCCCAACATTTTCCAGGTCAGCCCGAATGCCCCAGGCTAAACTTGCCGTTCTGCTACTGCTTTTCTTTTCCCTTTCCCCCCTTCCTCTTACTTTCTCCCTCTCTCGCCCAGGGGCAAAGTCGAGCTGCAACAGGATTCAGTTGTTCCCACGGAGACTGGAGAGACGGTGCTGCCATGGCAACGAGGCATCGCTTGCTGGAGCGGAGAGCCACTCCATTCCTTTGCCTCTCTACTTTCTTCATAGCATTCCACCTCTCACACTTTCCTGTCTTCTGTAAATCTTGAAGCTGTCTTCCTTCAATCTTTTTCCTTTCTTCCTCGCCTCATGTGCCACTCTGCGCATCCTCCTCCATGCTGTCTCCACACTACCACACTATAAGTAAAATGCCGCTGCTTGTCAAACAGCCATAATTAAACAGCTCAGACGACAGCACTTCTCACGGAGAGAAGGCCAGACTCTCTCTTCACACACCTCACCTCATACTTTCACTGAGTGGCTGAAAAGAGGAAAACATTTGGATCGAATCGCCAAGCTCAATTACACTCTCTCAGTTAATTCAGTAGTCCGAGGCAGAGGTGCCAGCAAAGGTTGGAGTCCACAGAGTAAGCTGTTCTAACACTGCTCAGAACTGAACTGTCAGCAAATTTCTTAATGCTCTGAACAGCTTAGGAATTGCTAACAAAAGTGAAACAGTTTGGCATGTAAAATTCAGATCTCTCAGATCGGTACTGAACCCGGTACTACCCATGAGTGGAAGAAGATGGATGGATGGATGGATGGGTGGAAGTACATTTTTAATGTAAAAGGCTGATGACCAGGCAATGGATCGGTTGTAATACTGTGATAAAGGAAGTGCTGCCAATAATATTTTCGACAAACTGACAAAACAATTACGATTTACTTTATTAATCTCAAAAATTTGGAAAAGACTATGTTACAGTAGCCCGAACATGAACAACCTAGCCCAATAAAACAAATACAAACACAACATCACAAAAGAAAATAGCTCCGAAAGATTAAAAAGAAATCACAGAAAAGGAGCTCGGTGAAACTGAAAATGGAGAAAAGTGAAGAGCTCAATAAATCAAAATGTGGAAAAGGAGCTTAATTTAAAATGTAATAAATAAATGCAGGTATTGTGGGCTGAAACAGGGAAGACCTTCTGTATCTTTGTGGCAGCAGAGCTGATACAGATATTAGAGAAAATGTTCAGCTGCATGTTCAGATAATGGTGAAGCTCCATATATTATTCATAGCCATTCACCAAAGTCATTGGTCAGTCATCATTTGGCTATGGTGAATGATCAAATGACTGTGTCCAAATGATTGTGTCAGGCAATGGTGGAATCCAGAAAGTGTATTGATTAAACTGAATTCAAACAGCAATAACAGAGCAGAATATGGACTTGTTCCACAGCTGGAGGGTCAATATTCAGACGGAGAGAGATGCGCAACACAAAAAGTAGGCATGTCACCTTTACATAAAACAAAATAAGGAAGGTCAATATTTTTTTTAATTTTTTTTTAATTTATTTATTTTTTTACCAAGCAATAAAGTCTTTCCCTCCCGCTTTCTCTCCAGACACTTTTGGTAGCCATCAACAAGCATTTGGTATAATTTTGGCTGGATATTTGACTCTCTTTGACTCTTTTTTTCTTTTGCAGAATTGGTAGGGTTCATTTAAATTAGCTGATTTGTTGGCACAGACCCAGCTTTTAAGCATAGTCCACAAATTTTGAATAGAGTTGAGGTCGGGGCTTTGGAAAGTCCATTCCAGAAGCTCAACAGGCCATTTCTAAACAACTGCAGATTCCAGTTCAAACAACTGTAAAAGTACAAATTATTCAGATGTCACCGTTTTGCCAAGAAGACCCAAACTGTCACTGCTGAGAGGAAACTGGTCAGAACCCAGGAAACACCAACGCTCAAGCCCACACGGACAAGCCAAATGCCTTCTGGAGAAAAGTTTTGTCCAACGCCAGGCCCAGGTACTGTCATGCTCCTCCAAGTCTTCTCTTTGATTCTTGGGTTATTGATTATCGAAGTGTTGTACAACTAAAATTATTATTATTACTATTACTAAGCTGAGGTGCTCTCTGGTGGCTGTAATGGCTGAACAAAATTAATTTCCTTAGTCATCTGTCTGTGTTTTCATCTTAGGTGTTATATAGGGCAGGGATTGCCAGCCTTTACCATCAAGCACCATTTTTGAGCAGTTTTTGATAAAAAAAAAAAATTTACAGCTACAAAAAATATTTGAGCCTCATAATAAAGGTAACACAGGCTATTAAGCAGAAATTAGCCTATCTAACATTACTATTAAGAGGATAAGGCACCAGGTGATAAATGTAGACTACAACAGACATTTTAGTTCAGTGTAAAAAATATCATATCATCATTGAATTACAACCACGGGGAGTCACTGAAGATGGGAAAACAAGCTGCGTATGGCTCGAGAGCTGCGGGTTCAAGATCCCTGGCCCATACAGAGGAGTGAAAGTAGACTTTTTGTGCACTATCAACCAGTGTGCTCTATAGCAAGAGAGCAGTCCTTGTTTTTGCTGGTGTCCAGATGCTTTATCGCAGCAAAGCTTCAATTATAAGTGACATTTATGGCATACGTTATATTTCTGAGAAATGTGTTCCGATAAGTTAAAAATAGAGGGCTGCGTTTCACTTTTCTCTGTAAGTCTTGAGAGCCTTATGAAAAAAGAAAGGAAAAAAAATCAATTCAGAGCTCCTGCTTCAGTCTACACCATTTCTAACACCCAAGTTGCATCACACAGACAGGAACCAGGAAGCAGCATTTGGATTGACAGCAAGATCGATCCACCTGCAAGTGGTTGATTGTGGGCAGTCCGGCTGTGAACTTATCAGGGTAATACCAGAAGAAAATTAAAAGCTCAGATGAATGGATTTAAGAGTGGATCATATGTATCACATCATTGTGATGAAGAGCACGCAACGATGCTAAAACCAGAAGACTCTTGATGACATCAATTCATCAAATCCTACAGCCACTCAGTACACACCTTCGTGTTGACATTTAATTCAGCTTGACCTTTAGAGATTGCTGTTTTTGCCTTTTTACATGAATGGTACATGAAAGCCCTGCTCATCATCACCATGTCACCAAGTAGATGTTTGAGCTTGACACTTGATGTAAAGTTGCTTAAAGGAGATTTCAGTGAGAATGTGCACAACGGCAGGAGTCTGAACTTATAGATTATTTATATGGCTGTCTGGAACTCTCAGCGTCTCACACACAGTGGGGTTGTGGGTGCAGGGGGAGTGTCTGTGTGTGCGCGTAGGCTTGAGTGAGAGGAAAGAAGAGATAGGAGGAAACGGTGATCACCTGCAAGAAGGGAGTTCAATCTCCTTCTCAGAACCCGTCTCTTCACCTTTGCCTGCAGCCAACACTGTCTGTAGCTTCTCGTTAAGTGATATGTGTACCGACAAGCCCTGCAAACGCGACATGTGGTCTTCACAAATACACACACACACACACTGGTGTTGCTGAAAAGGTTGGCTTTTTCTGCGTTGGTTCCTATCTGTCTACCCTGAAGCACTTTTCTTACTCAAATACTCACTCTTCCTAATGACTAACTAATGAATCACTAATGATCCATATGTATTTTTATATACATAGGACTATTACTGACTATTAGAGCATTTGTAAACATGTTTCTGGCCTCAGTGACAGTCATAGGAAATGTGTGTATATGTCATGGTCCTGGGTCTTTGATCCAGTGTTCTGAGTTTAGTCTAGGTCCTTAGTTAAGAGATTATCTTATTTATGATTTCCTGTGTTCTTGTAATTGCATTTTGGATTATGTGTTGGAGTTAATAATTTCTTGATAGGTTATTTTAGTCCTTGAATTCTAGTTATCCTGCCTCCCCTGTGTTTTATTGTCAATTCTCTGTCTCCGGTGTTTACTTACTTCCTGTTTTATTTTGCTGGTTTTGTGTCTCGTGTGCGTTGTATTTTTTCCCCGACTGCATCCTCATACCCTAATTACCTCATGTGTGTATTTAAGCCCTCATTTTTTTCTCTCTTCTTTGTCCAGTCCTCCCTTGTGCTGTGTGCCTCCTTGTTTTGTGTTTCCCTTTTGAGTTTTTTCATTTCTGGCTTAGCTTTGTTTTTCATTTTGTATTTTTCCCCTGTGAGGTTCAGCAATACAGTTGACCTTAAGTTTATTCTCCAGCCTACCACACAGTGACATATGACAGTATTATGTTCCTGTGTCATATACTTAACCATTTCACACTAACTTAAGGAAGTGATTTCTAAGCAGAGCCTACACTGTAGCCAGCACAGGTGACCCACTCCAAAGAATGACTAAATACTGAAAAACACTTCCTGTTTGATCCAGTGTTGCCAAAATATAATCCAGAATGAATGAGACCTTGCTGAAAATATAAATTGTATTTATGTAGTGTCAATTCACCTCAAGGTGCCTCATATTGGAAAGTAAAGACCCTAAAATGAGATGCTTTCCTATGATCAAGCACTCGGTCACAGTGGGAAGGAAGAACTCCCTTTTAACAGGAAGAAACTTCCAGCCGAAAAAGTCGAAATAAGGCCATCATAGGGAGTGAGTGAAAATAGGGGAGTGCATGAAGGGAAGTCACCAGAAGACTGAGCCTACAGCGGCATAACTAAAGGATGGTTCACCTGATCCTGTCCTAGCTGTAAAGGCTGTACTATAAGTACAATAACTTCAGTTTAGTCTGAATTTTAAACAAGGAAATTACAGCCCATCTAGGCCTTGAATATGCCAATATCACTGCTTGACTTGATGGCTGTCAAAAGTGCATTTTCAAGTTTCCAGTGTTTATGTTTCCTGATAAAGTAAAAAATAAATTAAGTTAAACTTCACTTTCAGTTCCTAAAGTTGTGTAATTAAAGTAATTTCTGATATGCGACAACTAAAAAGGCATTTTCATTCCCAAAGTTCATGGCACAAACTGCATTCTGGCCAACATTATGAAGACTTAAGACTGCTTTCCCTGCTTACAGGCATACAGTATGAACACACCTTTGTACAAGATAGACACACTAAGCACATACAAACATATGTGACCGCCGTTGCATACAACTGCAAATATACACATACAGTACACAGTATTTACATAAACATACAAATCCATAAACACGCAAATACCAAAACACACGCAACGGCCCCCTGCTAGGCATCTAAATAAAAATCCGCCGACCACACCGGATGTGCATCATCGGTTGTCATGGCCACTGAGGAATATTCCTCAGGGTTGCCAAGGCAACAGCTTGGGGAACTCTTCGCCAGCCTGTCGCTCGTCTTGGGAAAATAGAGCGGATGAATGGCCGTGACTATATATTTTTCATTGCTATGTGTGTGCGTGTTTTAAAGGGTGTGAATGACAGTAATCAGAGGAAGAGTTGTGTAATGAGATGTGAATGAATGAATGGATGGGCTTTGGAGAAGTTATGCTGCAAGCGTGAAATGGGCATTATGTAAGAATTCATGCTTACTTCATGATTGCTTTGTGACTGGGACACAAATCTGCAAAAAGACATCTCAGTGTAAGGTCTAACTGTTATATGTATGGGAATGTGTGTGTGTGTGTGTGTGTGTGTGTGTGAGAGAGAGAGAGAGAGAGTCATAAATGAGCATGTTTGTGTATGTGAGAGTGATATCGAACCGACCGCCACTCAGACTGACATAGACAAGGGATAAGGGAAAGAGAAAATAGGACCCAGTTGCCATGGTGATGCAATCAGCTTTCTGTCGAAGCGCTCGTCTCCTGGGTGCAGTCAACATTCAATATTACCTGCATGATAAACATATATGAGCACACACACACACACACACACACACGGGGGCATTGTAGATTCAAGATGTGCTTTAAATTAATTGGTTGGTATTTATGAGATGGCAGAAACAGATTTGACTCCACTGTCAGGGATGTAGAGGCAAATTCTTATACTGTGCTTAAAATCCTGTTTCCTGAATTTTGTATCTTTGTCACTCAAGAACAGCAACATACTTTACACTATTATCTCTTTCATTATTCCCTCTGTCATTTTAATGCTCTTTCCTCTGCTCTGTCTTGTTCTGTATCTTTCTTCTCATCCTCTTCTGTTTCTCTCCCTCATTCTTTTCCTCCTGCCCTATATTCATACTCTAATCTGGTCCAGTCGGACTTCTTGTCTGACTCCAGTAATCTTGTCAGGACAGATGGCCCACACACACACACACACACACACACACACATACACACATTCATACTGTCTCTCATTTACTGCACATTCGCTCTTTATGTGACCCAGATCAGCCTGAAACTCACGTTGCATCATGTTTCCTGCCATCATCCCCCCCCCCGCCCCCCAAGCTGACCCAGTCATTCAGTTTTCAATTCAATTTTATTTACAGATAGCCAAATCACAACAAACAGTCATCTCAAGGTGCTTTATCTTGTAAAGTAAAAACCATGCAGTAAATACAGAGAAAACCCAATAGTCAAAGCAACCCCTATGAGCAAGCACCTGGGAACAGTGGGAAGGAAAAACTCCCTTTAAACAGGAAGAAACCTCTGGCAAAACCAGGCTCAGGGAGGAGCAGACATCTGCGACCGGTCGGGGGTGAGGGGAGGGAGACAAGACAAAAGACAAGCTGTGGAACAGAGCCAGAGATTAATAATAACTCATGATTAAATGCAGAGTGGCATATAATCACATAGAGAGTGAAAAGTGGTCAATGAAAAAGAAACAAAGCCTAGTCCTATTGCAGCATAACTAAGGGATGGTTCTAATTAAGGTCACGTGACCTGTTCAGGGCTGCTGGCCATCAACATGTCAGAAGAGACCCGAATCAATGCCCACATGAATGTCCATCCACTAAAGGAAATAACTTGGTACAGATTGTGACTTTAAATGGTGTTAACACCAGTTTCTGTGGAGAGCTCTACTATCCCATAATGTCTTAAATGCTCTTTCCATCCCAACAAATTTCAAAAGACTGCTTTGGTCTTCAAATATTGAGATTCAGATCACACAGTTGCCCCAGAAACTGACATTATAATGAAAAATATATATACTATCTGCAGTGAAAGGGAAAATTGATCATATCATAGTAGGATGATACTAGCTAGAAATGAGGAGAGACTCAAGATTTTTGTACAGTTTTTTTGTTTGCAAACCTGTAAACAAATTTGCCTTTAAATGTAATCAGTCATTTTCCAAATGTTCTTTGAGGACACTTGATCATTCAAATAGGAGGGAAAAAGCCACATGTCTATTTCATGTATATAAAACAAATCAAGTTTTATATACATGAAATGGACATAGTTTTCTTCAGAAATCTGAGAGCAGAGTTAAAATCTCACTTACCCTCGCACAAGATAAAAGAGGCATTTTATTTCCACCCAGTGAAGACATACTGAGTCTAACACTACTACACTCCTGTAACTGCCAGCCTTCAGGATCAACTTTCATCTTTAGGGCCAATCTGTTCACTAACTTATTAGCTGGCAGGCACAGTGGAGTGTGTCTGTTTAGTTTGGGGTGTGCACGGGATCCCATCACTGCGCAGTACAGTTAAAACAGAGACTTAATTAATTCTCAGTTACTGAAAATCTAAATTGATATGCATCTGAATTTGGCCTCAAGGCCTAGAGTTTGACACGTGGTCTAAATAGCTTTGTGCAACAAAGAAGCGAGGTGGGAAAAAAAGACAAAAAAGATATTAAACAGACCACTTGAGTGGAAGATGAAGCACCAGAGCTAGCAAATAAATGACAGACTATTAGTCCTGTGGCTTCGTTGTCCAGACACAACCAATCACTGGCTCATTTGCACGTTCTCTGGTGTATTCCTAATCAGCAAATCCATTCGGCAGGTCCAGGAAAGGCTCCCATATAAAACCAGTGACGAACCCACCCTAAAGAACTGTATTGCATTGATTAACTTTGCGTGTGAATAATTCTGCAGCCTTAGCAACTGAGAAAGCACGGCATTCTGAAAACACTCCAAAATTCATCCCTTCACCGCTCCAAGGTTACACTGCCTGACTCCCTCTAACCTTAAGGGAAGGGTTTGTATTGGAAGGTAGGAGGGGAGATGAAAGCAAGGGCAAGCATCATGAAAAGAGAGAGAAGGTGAAAACACAGATGAAAGAGGAGTGTCAGAGGACAGCCTTTACCAGGAACTGTCATGGATCAGGACCTGCATGTTAAGATGACGAGGTCAGTGGAGCAGAAAGAACGGAGGAGAGCAACAGGAGGCATTTTTGGATATTATTGAATCTGAGATGACTGAAGCTGTCCTACATTGCTTTCTGATAGTAACTACCTGCTGAAATATTGGTTCACAGAGTAATCATAGACTGTATATAAAAGATGGACTGATTTAGCCAACATGATGTCACCTGCTGGGTTGCGAAGTCCTGTTCTGAAGGCTAAAGCTGAGCATTTTCATCGTCACCATCTTGATGCTGTGAAACTAGGTGTGATGTGCAAGAGGTAGATCTGACTGAGAGCTGAGGGATGCCTCATGCTTAAGGGCTAGCAAGATAAAGCATATCCTGATTTTTTGACTCTAATGGGGACCATCATTTTCAAAATTAATATGCTGGATTCAGTAAGACTTCAGTAATACTAGCAACTGAGGCCATAATCTCTTCAGGAAAATGTTTACTAAGGTCACACTGGTAAGGGAGCTCAATGGGTGTTTTCCTTCAGACTTTTATACAATCCATTAGAAAGAATGCAGATTTAAGGCTTTTCCACATCCATCTATAGTCTAAAAGTGCAATGAAATGTCCCTATAAGCTACTAACAGTGCACTAGCACTGGGTCACTTTGATGCTATGTAGCCTCATTTAATATTATAAAATTTTTCAGTAAGAGTCTAAGGTACCACTGATTATAAAAAATACCTCCAACTTTAACCTAACTATGTTTTAGAGGGAAAAAAGAAGTATCTTGGATTTTTTTTTTATATGTGGCTGTTGAATTATTTATTTTCCCCTGATTGCCAGTACTTGAAAGAACAATTTTCAAAAGCCAAAAATCACATATGTTAATGGCACAGATTGTCTTGGGGGGGGAATGATGTATATAAAAGTTTATTATGCATTATGGAGCTAAAATTAAACAAGAATTTCATCACGGAGACTCGGCAAAGCAAACACAGGAAAAAGGTGGCTTTAAGCTCTCAGGTTAAATGAGGGTGAGGATGATTTATGCAGCAGTTTGATGAGTGTCTGTCTGTAGTGAACACACAGGAAAGACTTTGGGGTTTTTGCACAACCTTTCAGTGATTTTTATATCCTAGAAGGGAAATACTTGTATTTATGCAACTATTTTTGAAACAAATACATATGATAATAACTGAAATCAGCTCCATTTTTATACTCCTTTTCACACTGATTTATGGAATTCCATTATTTCCATTATTTGATACTGTATTTAAGTGCTTTTGAGCCACTTTGTTTTTTTACTTTATGGTTTTTATATAACTTTAGGTGCTAGTAGCTTAACACATTAAGATAATATATGAAGGGCTTATAAAATATGATTGGTTATTAATAAAAAGTATATGCAAGCAGAGCTCAGACCCTAGTCACACAGGCCTACAGGCCAGTAGTTAACCACATACTGCAAGAGAAAAATGAGTACTCCCCAACCAGTTGCAAGTGGTTACTGGAGCTTGAGGTCTAAAGACTAGTCCGTGACTTCATACCACAGATTGCCAGGGAAAAATTATATTCCCTGATTGTTTGGTGAGTGGTTGTGGGAGATTTCTTGTTGTCACTAGGTGGATTTGGTGGCAAAGAGGTATAGAGTGCGGCACCAAAACCTCCTTGCGATTACAAACACCCGCCAACTACTCACTGAGCAACAGAGTTTGCAAAAGTACAGACATTCTGTACTTAAGTAGAAGTACAGATATTTGCGTTAAAAAAAAATCCTCTGATAAAAGTTGAAGTACTGATTCAACTTGTTTACTCAAGTAAAAGTGAAAAAGTACAGGCTCTGAAATGCACTCAAAGTAAGAAAGTAAAAGTAACTCTTTGAAGGACGTTTCTACTAACTATTTTGTCCAAAGATGTGTTAAACCTAAAGTAACGAACCTGTTTTGAAAATGTAAGGAGCAGAAAGTACAGATATTAGTAAAAAAGGTAGGGAGTAAAGTAAAGAAAAATAAATACTCAAGTAAAGTAGAAATACCTGAAAATTCTACTTCAGTACAGTAACAAAGTCTTTGTACTTTGGGACTTGCTACCTCTGCTAAGCAGTTGTGGTTTCTTTGGCCTCAGTGGTTTCAAAGGTGCATCTTTTACTTTGAAGTTGAATGCCCTCCGTTTCCAGGCTGCATTGCACTTTTCAAATGTCACTACTGCTTGGTGGTTAGTTAGCAAGTCTCTGCAGACACATCAGTGTTTTCTATGCAAACTATGGATGACCGCAGCAATCTGCTAGCAACCAAAGCAATTTAGAAGGAGGTTTTTGGTGCAGCACCCCCTTTGAGACAGATTTCTCCCAGCAACCTTGGAGCATGCTCCTAATGAGATGCTCCTAATGAATGGATCTTCTCCCAGATCTGGACCAGGGCATCACTGAGCTCCTGGACAGTGTGAAGTGCAGCCTAGATGCATCATATGGACAGAAACATAATGTCCCAGAGGTATTCTGTTGGATTTAGGTCAGGCAAGTTTGGGGGCCAGTCAGTGGTATCAATTTCTTCATCCGCCAGGAACTGCATGCATATTCTCGCCACATGAGGCTGGCATTGTCATGCACCAGGAAGAACCCAGGACCCACTGCAGCGTAGACTATGTCAGTGGGTCCAAGGATCTCATCCCAATACTTAATGGCAGTCAGGGTGCTGTTGCCTAGCTTGTGGTGGTCTGTGTGTCCGTCCATGGATATCCCTCCCCAGAACATCACTTACTCACCACCAAACCAATCATGCTGAAAGACATTACAGGCAGCATAACATTTTCCACTGCTTCTCCAGACCATTCACATCTGTCTCAGCATGAACCTGCTCTCATCTGTGAAAAGTACAGGGCGCCAGTGGTGGACCTGCCTATTCTGGTATTCTGTTACAAATGCCAATCGAGCTCCATGCTCCCGGGCAGTGAGTACAAGGCTCACTAGAGGACGCTGGGCCCTCAGGCCACCCTCATGTTTCTGATTGTTTGGTCAGATACATTCACATCAGTGGCCTGATGAAGGTCATTTTGTAGGACTCTGGCAGTAGTTCTCCTGTTTCTCCTTGTACAAAGGAGCAGATACTGGTACTGCTGATGGGTTAAGGCCCTTCTATGGCCCTGTCCAGCTCTTGAGGCTGTGCTGGGCAAGACAGCAAATCTGGCAACGGCACGTACTGATGTGCTTTCCCGGAGGAGTTGGACTACCTGTGCAACCTCTGTAGGGTCCAGGTATCCCCTCAGGCTACCAAAAAAATGAAAAATGAAATGAGGAGAAATGAGGAGAAAAAAATGTCAGTGACCTCCACCTGTAAAACTATACCTGTTTTGGGGGTTGTCTCATTGTCGCCCCTCTAGTGCACCTGTCATTCCATTAACACCAAAGCAGGTGAAACTAATTAACAACCCCCTCTGCTACTTAACTGACCAGAGCAATATCCCAGAAGTTTAACTGACTTGTTGCTATACTCTGATTGAAAAGTGTTCCTTTATTTTGATTTTTTTTTTTTTAGCATGTGTTAGCAAATATATTTAAGTAAAGAATCTAAAAAAATAATAAGCTGAGAGGCTGAAATTTTCAGTGTGTTTTGACAAGCCATTACATCTAGAAAACATTTCATGTCATCACAGCCCAAGCCAAACAAAAACCCAGTTTAAAGAGGAACTGAATGGTGTGCTCGCATGCAAATATCAACCTCAGTAAACAGCAGGAAGTATCCCAAATCAACGGGACATTCAGACAGATGGCCTTGTTCATAGCTCAGTTAATACTGGCTACAAGGAAGGGAATATTTGGGCACATCACTGTTGTATCAAAAGAGACAGGTTTCCATTGAAAACCCATACCCTGTGTTCACCCACACAGGTGCTTTCACTGTTTTTCCATGTGGGCATGTGCAAAATGTGATCTACTGCTTCTAGCTCCCTGTTTATCCCTTTATGAATTTAGAAAGCATTTTGAGTTTGGTGGCATCACAGAATTTTGATCTCAGCTTCACTCTGTGAAGGAGTAACAAAATCAAAAGGAAAATTAATCGATTGACAAATGACTACAATTATATTTTTAAAAAATGAAAAAAAAAATCCCACTATAAATATTTTATTGGTTTTATATTCACAGTCATGTGATTAAATAAGTTTTTACAGGACACCGTGTGGGCCTGTGAAAAACTTAGTAAACCGTTACTGGCTGCTGCTTACCTGTGTGCCAACATGACACCACAGTCTTCTCATGAGTGGGTCACCCAGCAAATTCTCCCCAAGGCCACACGATGCAATGCTCAGAGAAACTGCAAAAAAAGCAAGCCCACGGTGCAAGTAAGAGGGCTGCGTTTGTGTGTGCAATGAGGTCAACCTGTTTTACATTTATTAATTAATTGACGTCATAGGGTAATCGATGTGCAGCTTTAGATGGGCAGCACCCATTTAATATGCCAATGCAATTAACAGCTGATTCATTTATTTATGAATGATTTATTTCTTTATTTGTTTTGGACTTTCACCCCTCCCAACTTCACCTTGAGAAGTCTAATCAGCAGAACATCTGAAATGACTTGTGTGAGTATGAGTGGCCTTTTAACTATGAATTGCGTTGTTACCTATTTTTTAAACAGCACAAATTGAGATAGGCCACGAGGTCCAACTCAGCCACAGGTCTGGTAATTCAGCTGATATCCTTCCACACATTCAGCTGGCAAATCCCGCATAAGGCACAGTCACATCTCCAAGTCAATTTGCAACCCACCTCCACCCCCAGTTCCTTCTTTACATGCCATGTCTGATTTAATTAATGTTGTAGCTGTTGTCACCAATGCAAACTTTGTCCTGTGGTGGGTGACCTTACTACTACTCAACCAGACAGTGTGCGGGAAAATAAAAATTACTTCAGATGGAAATAGCAAAAGGAGACCTGACCGAAATACTGTTTCTATACTTTGGAGGTTATACTGTTTGTACTGGTGTTTGTGTTACTGTGTTCTCACTTTATTGCATGGGAGAAAGCCTGTCCCCAATCTGAAAGACCTTTTTCACAGCAGACATTTTGACAGGTAATAACAGGAAAGCCCTGGGTGCAGTTAATAACATTAACCCTCAAACACATAGGTCATTTTTCCAACATTATTTCATACCAGCCAGTGACCCGAGGCATGTATGAGGCAGATATAAACCACAGAATAAATTCCAACCATTTGGAACCTTTTCTGAGTGTAGGTTGGTTTTTTCATTTGTGAAAATTTACAAGGACCCCCCCCTCCCCCCAATATTTCAGTCCAATCTAAACACAATACTTTGCATTTTGTCAACACAACCTGCTGCAGCTTCTCATAAAGTAATATAAACCAAAACACACATCAGTCAGTAAAGTAATCACTAACTACACTGCAGTGATTACTGGAGTCTGGTTGGTGGCAAAATGTGCATTGCTCCACTGTTAGAGCATCTATGAGCTTTTGGAAGTTGTACAGCCACTTCCCCTTTCTCCAGCTGTGACCACAGCACTTCAAGGCTGGCATTTTCCAGGAGATTATGTGATTGTGAGCTCTTCATGCATCCTCATTTTGGAAGTTTCTCCTAGAAAACTACTTGCGCCTTCACAGAAGGAAGGTTGAGGCACTTAAGGTAACTACATGAAGATTCCCTCACCTCATCAGTCTCCTTGGGAACACTGATTTTGTTATTTTCATGCAACGACTCTGCTTTTATATGTTCTAGCTCAAGATTCAAAAACCAGTTCTGCATCATCTGTAGCCTCGGGTGCATCTAAATCTGCAAAGCCACTGTCATCAAAACGCTCCAATATCAAAGACAATGCTGCTCTGAACTGAATGTGCTCAGTGCCACCATGCACTCTTTTTTTATTATTGTGTCTGGGTTTAAAGATATTGTAACAAGGAGAAAACATCGTAGCAATAGTCTCCATCATACATTAAAGTTGTACATCCAGCATACATTTTTAGACACCTCAGATCATTTACAGGCTTAAAAGTCTTCCATTATTATTATTATTATTATTATTATTATTATTATTATTATTATTATTATTATTATTATTATTGCCTTTACTATGACAAGTAAAAATCTCTACAGTGGGCAGGATATGAGAGCATTCTTGGGGAAAGTCCATTTTGGTATTGTGACATTTGTGTTGTTTGCAGATCCTGCCCCCAAGGCTCATGCTATCAGATCAAGAGAAATGGAAACCACAGCTGTGGATGAATCAAATGAATTAGAACTCAGATAATTTTTCACTTCACTGGGATCAAAGATGGCTTTCTCAGTCCAGTCCAGGCAGAGGCAAACAGCTGTCTCAAGTGGAAGAGTTTCATTCCTCTGGCAAATGAATCGCTGTTGGTTATGTTCTCCAGCTGGTTATATTGTTCCTGGAAAGAAAGTTCCCTATATATATATATATATATATATATATATATATATATATATATATATATATATATATATATATATATATATATATATACACACACACACACACACACACACACACACACACACACACACACACACACACTTGTTTGCATTTCTACTTGGGTAAATTCATATCACTCTCATCTGTCTTGGCACCCCATCCGCTGTACACAAGCTAAGCAGGTTTCAGGTAACACCAGTGGAGAAACATGTGACAACTCCAATGCTTGATGCACCTGAATGGGACATTAAATGGTTTTTAACTTTCTGGCTTTCTAGCATCCATCTTGCATGTGGTGTCCTACCTCCTGTCCTCTCTACCAGACAGTACAGTACCAACCTGAGTATTTCCAGCAATGAGAACATGTTGGAAGCTGACCATCGCCAACTGTGTGCTGGATGTAAGAAATTACAGCTTCAGACAATGTACCAAACCGAGTTCTCCCTACACTTTCTGAAGCTTGTGTGCAAAAACTGTTTAGGAAAGAACTTCGTGCTTGAATACCAACAGAGATATACCTAAGAAACATTTCTATAATATCGCAATCAGGGGACTCTGGGGTAAGCTCAGCACAATGTGGAAGGCTACAGCTCCCAGTATGGTATATGAGCAAACTAGGGTTTGGAGATGGCGATCCACCTGGGCCACTGATCTCACCCTGCTGCAAAATTAAGCTTCAACAGAATGCAGTTAAAGAATAGACTAAACTAGAATACACTGATTAGTTGGTTTTTGCATGACCAAAAAACCCCATTATTGTTCTGCTTCTGATGATGATGAACAACACTATACATTTTCTAACCTGATAATCAGCCATCTGATTATGCATGGGTCATAAATCTACTGATCAGTTGTTTATGAGAGAGAAAAATGAGCCACAGAGAGATGGGAAGAGCAAGAGGCGTTTCTACTTGGGTAAATTCATATCACTCTCGTCTGTCTTGGCACCCCATCCCCCATACCCAAGCTATATCTCCCACTGTAATTCTCACACAAACACAAATAGACACACACAAACACAAATAGACACACTCAAGGGGGTGAGTGGGTATTTTTTTAACATGCCAAAAAAAAAAGAAAGAAAAAGAAAAAGAAAGGCACAGAAACGGACAGAAATTGCACTGCTTTGGTGAAATTTGGAGGTGGCGACTGAAAGAGAAAGACAGCGGGAGTATTTTGGGAAGATGGATGATGCTGAGAATGGGAAACGGAGAAGGAGCAATGGAGAAGCATGTAGACAGGCAGCAACAGAGAGAGAGAAGTGGGGGTGAGTTCATATTGTGGAAGGGGGGGGGTGTTGGTGGTGGTGAATGGTGGGAGACTAGGCTACATGACGTTTGTTTCCATGGTGATGGTCTCTCCGTCTCCCACACGTAGGGAGATGGTGCTTTAATGTGTGTCTGTGTGCATGTGTACGTCTGCATTTGTGTGCATGTGTGTGTATTTGTGTGTGTGTGTGTGTGTGTGTGTAATGGCATTTTAGTCAATAAAGAACCAAGCTCTTGTTGTTGACATTGTGGGCATCGTATTGATACTGCATTAAAACCACAGCTATGAATGATCCCAGCCAGCAGTCTGAAATGGCTTTGCACAGTATCTTAATACACACGCTTGTTGGATGAAGTGAAAGCTTCACACAAACCAACGTACAGGATACAGTCTGAATCCAAATAAGGGCGGCTTTCATGCCAGGCTTTGCCAGAGGGAGACGTTCCTCTGCCCATTCTGAGGTCTTACCACCCTACTCTTGCATTTTAGGGATCACTTTTATCAACTGAGTTTGCTACATAATAAACTCATCATTCTACAGTATTTGGGATGCTTTGGATAGGAATGCTGCATGCATGGTAATTAAATTATTGGGGGGAAAAAATAGGTAAAATGATTTCAGATCTATCCCTCCAAATGCAGCTTATGCTCACAGACAGCCACCATCTCCCAACCATTTTTCACAGGGCTGCAATAATGGTTCATCAATCTGTTTTCCACCTGTGTTTTTGCCATCCAGGCTTTCACCGACTGATGGCTGCAATAATGGTCAAAAATAGGACTAAGGGAGCTGATGTCTTACCATCTGGCATGAAAGTGCTATAGCAAGATGGCAGGCTTTTAATTTCAGTGAACATAAATGTATCTAAGTGCTGCAGCTTAGATAAGAAATGAGTACAAGGGTTAAAATGCAGGGTAGTGTGCGAGCCTTGAGATGTCTGTGTGTGATAGTGTGCACAGATGATATGTTTATGAGTGATGTGATAGCGCCTGTGTTGGAGAAACAGACTGATAGCTGTGTGGGGCGTGACCGGCATGGCGAGAGGATTCGACTGTCGCGCCGGATCCACCAAGCTGGAGGAAGGAGGAGGAAGAGGAGGAGGGGAAAGTGGCTTGGGAATGCTGCAGAATCTTGAAGGCAAGATCGCCATCTGGTGTCAGATTAAATTCAGGGCATGCATTATGAAAAGATACGGAAATGTAAACGATAAGCCAGTATCGCATTTAGTGCTGAAAAATAGTGTGCAAAACACAGAATAAATTATTTCGATATATAAAATTTCAGTATAAAGCCACATACCCAACCACCCAAACACACACACACACACGCACACACACACACACACAGGCTTGATAATCATCCACTTTTAGGCAGACAACCAAACACTCAATTGAGCATGCAGGGCCAGCATCATCCATTCAGAGGATTGGCAGTTTTCCATGCCAAGAGTGGAGCAGATAATTCAGGGTACACATCCGTTTCACTCCATTGACTTGAAATATCACTACTAACACCCACGAGAGTCTGTCTCCCTGTCTGCTTGTCTGTCTCATTCACTGCACATTTTTCTCACATTCTTGACATTTTTCTGTCTCTTTCAATCAGGCTTCAGTTCGAAGCAGAATAAAGATATGACAAATTAGAATTGTGCTCTGTTTTTGTAGTTACAGAATTTTAAACAGTTTGGGGACAAAGAACACCTTTTTTCTCTCCACAAAGGGGTCAAGGCTCTCACTTAAAGGCAGCAAAGTGACTCATGAAAGATTTATGAGACAATTTGTAAGAGCACAAAGGCATTTTTGCACAAAGTCATGACCTATGAAATGAACAAAAGTTACCCTCTGAGATCAGAGTCATCATAGATGGTAACCCAAACCAGAATCCTATATTTTGGAGAAAGGCAAAACAGACTTGATGTGGAGTGACTGTGCATTTTCTTTTCATTCCCTTTTTTGAACTATATAGCAAATGGGAACACAACAACATTAATAGTAATGTTCACAATATGTTTTGTGCTTTTTTCCCTTTTTTTTTTTTTGCAGTTTTACAAAAAGCATAATTACTTATGAGAAGCTCCAATAAAGTCAAGAAGAGTTACACTTTGTTTTTGTTTTTTTGTTTTGGAAAAGTTCATATCTGTCGAGCTTTGAGGGTGGAAGCTCATTGCAAGGACAGAATGCTTATTCAGTACAGTCACAAAATGTTATATATTCTCTTGAATGCTATGAAATGCTGTACTTGCGGGTACTGCTTATATAAAACTGAATAAACATAAACTGTGCATCATCATTTTCAGGTTAACTTTTGACATTATTACAGCAGAAACGAGGTTTGGAGCTAAAACCACTGATGTATAAGGAGCAGACCCACACTCTGGCCACTAGAGGGTGCTTGAGGTTAATTAATCATTTTGGGGGGAAAAATGCACCTGAAGTGAGACACCTACCTTGTCTTAGAACAATTTTGTCTGTTTAGCATCCTTCAGCCTTGGGAGTGAAACAGTCCATAACTGGAAGCTGTTAGTTTTAACACACAAGATGGATAACTGATATCTTCCAGGAGTTAAAGGTCATGTGCCCAACTTCACCAGCTGCTAAGGTAATGAGCAGAGATTAAAGGCCAGACCTGTCTCGATGACACAGCAACAGGGCCTGTAGTGCAGGTTAGTTACTTTAGGTCTGTGTAAAGTAAACACAGATCAAAAGAGCAGAAGGTGGAAAGATTGAGAAAACGGAATCTTTTGGCATGTGACGAACCACAGAGTATTACACGGTCTTTTTCATTTTTCATTTTATTTTATATTCTTGGAAGTGTTTAACCCGGCATCAGAGCTGTCACGCTCTTTATTGTACATGGCGCGTCTGTTCCAGTCCCACAGAAAGAACCTGAATTCAAATGATTAAAAGTGGAAAATGAACATGTACAAATATGCTTTTCCTTGATTTGACATGAAACGTGACATGAAGGATTTTTCTTCTACCACATGCAGAGGATTGTAATGATTGATAATGGTGCCTGTAATGGTTGTGAACTGTCTGTCACTTTTAGTTTGTTTATATGATAGTCTCAATGACACTAGAGCAGAAGGTCACACGCCTCATTTCACCACCTGATAGTGCATGAAAGTAAGACTCTGCGCTCTCTTCCTACTGCCAGTGAAGTGATGAGGTTAGTTTTACATAATCACTTTAGGATTTTCTAAACCACTATAATCAGCTAAATATGAGTTCCAAGCTGAGAGCCTGACAGAACCTCAACAGTGTTCGTGCCCTTGTTAACCTCTTATCATCTGCCAAGTCTGTGGCAACCCGTTAGGTTGGGTTGGGGTCCACCCATTTAAATTCCACCCATTTATATCCAAATGGAAATATTAAAACAGAAGAACTGTAAGGCTAAAGTTTATCTAGATAGATAGATGAGAGTTTGAGTTTGGACACATCTATGTACCAGCATAGACTTGTGCCCGAGTGCGAGGGCCCTGCTTGCAGCTTTAATCTTCTTATTGTGTCTCCAGGGTAACACAATAGTGTGTATATGTAAATGAAAGCAGAATGCAATGATTTGCAAATGTCATAAACTCATATTTTATTCAGCATAGAATAAATTAGAAACATGGTAAATGGACTGGTTCTTATATAGCACCTTTCTACTCTACTTGAGCACTCAAAGCGCTTTATACAACACACCTCATTCACCCACTCACACACATTCATACTCCAGTGGTTGCATTGGAGAGCTACTTGGGGTTCAGTATCTTGCCCAAGGACACTTTGGCATGCAGAGCAGCCAGGGGTCAAACTGCCAACCTTCCGATTAGTAGGTCACCTCCTCTACCTCCTGAACTACAGCCAATACACAGAAAACAAATCAAATATTTAAAGTGAGAAAATGCATCATTTAGAAAATAAAAGAACTTAAGAAAAAAACAAGATGCATTTTAATTTGATGGCAGCACCAGGTCTCAAAAAAGTTTCTGTGACAGACCTTTATTTGTCGGGAAAACAAATTCCAAACGTAAACATTTAATGTCTATATTTGAAATTGAAATAAGTTAGCAGTCTGTCGGATCTGTTTCAGGCCCTGTTGATGTCAAAAACGGCATCAGACACTGAAATCCCTGATGATGCAAATGCTTTGCTCTTTCTGAATTGGTCAGAAGTCTCAATGTTAAACTCACTGATTTCAGATTTTTCATTAAAGGGCTGAACCTGGTAGTGAGGAAGGGAGAGGGTACCATCCCAGCTTCAGACAGGGAGGGGAAGCAAGGTTATGCATGCTGAGTGAACGTTACTTTGTTTTCTTTGTCTCTGAATATTGTCATGATGAATATATTTCACGTGACATAATTACAATATTTGCACCACTGCCTATAGTGTTTAGATAGTTTCTTTTGTCTGATTTTAGTCTACTTTGGAGTCGCCTCCAGACCTTACTAAGAGAAGACTGACCCAGTGAGTTTGAGCCCTCTTAAAACAGCTCCCAGACCCTACGGAGAGGGACAGATTTTCTTGGCTTTGCTTAAGGGTCAAAACTTGATAACTCAGCTTTGGCCCCTCACCTGCCTTTCTCCAGGCAAAACGAGATTGTGGAGATGGAAACGGACAAAGACAGCAACAACTGTGGCCATCCTGGGTTTTTCTTGGAGCCAGAAGTGGCTGTGCTTGGATGGCATAAGGAAATGCTAAGGTAAAGTTAAGGCTAGAAAGTCAGGTCAAAAAGATGAACTCATGACTACTGCAGATTACAAAGTAACAAGCTAATTGTCAGCCGAGATAGGCTTTAGTTTTAAGATTATATTTACTCTTTTTATTTGCATGTCTTTGCATCCCATTCACCTAGTAAATAAATTGCACTGGCTTTGCGTAGTTGCCTTAGAGAAGGGGTGGAGAAAGTGTACAAAAGGGAGCAAATTTCTACTGACGGTTTATGGTTTGTAGAGTTAGAGCAATGGCACAAGCAACAGAAGAGCAAGAAAAAAAAGGAAAATTCAAAAGTCTAAGTAAGCCTGAGTTATGATCTTGAAATTTTACTTATGTTTTGTTTGCTGATGTTTTCTTCTGACACTTCTCTGCTTCAGAGGTTGGAGATCAACTGCATTTAAATACCTGAGAAACCTTTCAACACCTCATCTTCAGTCTCTGTAATAAATTATTTTTTAAGCTGCTTTGCAGTGGTTGTGTGGTTGTTTTATTTTATGGTTACTGTGTTACAGTAATACAGTTGTCAGTGTCATATCTATAAATGTCTATAAAAGAGTACCACTGTGTGAAGCTCCTAAAGACGTGTGCTGAAGCTCAGAGTTACTGCAGAAAGATGTTCACTGACCTGGCCACTATAGTCAACCAAGATGACAGCAAAAAGCTGTTGAGTGTGATTCAGGGCAGTGATGAATATGCATGGATAGGGCTTTAAGATGACCTGATCAGATGGAAGTGGGCGCTTGGAAATGAGGATTTTAATGACAATGTAGAGTTCAGCAAGTGGGGGGCAAATCAGCCAAACAATGCAAACTCTGTCCTGTGTTTTCATGAACAGCAGTGGATTTTGGAATGATGCGCTCGGTTTACGCAAACATCTTGTAGTTTGCTTTCATGGTAAGAAATTTGGGGAAATGAACTAATTCCACTGGTATTTTTTTAACATTGGTTTGAGCTCCACTTTTAGCTACTGTAACACAGTACTTTATTTAACCCAAAATTTGGCTTAAATAAAGTACTTCTTATCTGATCTGAAATGTTATTTGATCAGAAAACAGCACTGGACAAGTTCACATTTGACCGGTAGATAAAAAGTTCGAGCAGTTCATCTTAAAAAGCAGTGAAACTGTAGAACAAATGTCAGTCAGCAGAATAAGAAATGTCCTTTGGGTTTTCTGTCGTCTTCTGTAGAAAAGGCTCCTCCCATGTATTATAAAGTGAATGCTGAGATGACTTAGGATGAGGCTAGGGACTACTGCAGGTCCACCCTTACAGCTCCTGCAAGTGCTGTCAACACAACCACAGGGACATGGTGGACATGTGGAGTGTCAGACTTTAAACTGCGCTGGATTCAGAACCAAAGAAAAAGAAACAAGTTAAATAAGTCTGTTAACTGATTAAAAGATTAAAAGCAATTCTTTTACATCACTTGATCAGTATCACTGTCGCCTCTGTAAGTGCAGCGTAAATCTATAGACAGCAGCCTTTTAGATTGGACACTGAGCCTGAAGGTCCTTCCCAGCACAGGACTGTGAGTAGAAACACAGCAAGCAGCCTGCTGGGCTCGCTTTGCATCCCCGTAGACTGCTATTGTAAAAACAATGATTTAAGTGTGTGGCATACTCCTTCATAAATAACATTTTGTTACGTCTGTTTCTGTGCTTTTGTTTTAAGACGAAGTTTTAGCTGCATCCATACATTTGCTAAAACTATATTAGGCAGATAACAGATAAGAGTTCTGATGTAACTCTTTACAAAACTCTTCATTTTAATTGTCTGATTTTTCTTATTGGTCAGAAGACTGTGCTGGTGACTTTGGAGAAAGGACAAAATGGTCATCTTAATTAACTCCTCCCGACTGAAACAAAACTGAGTTAACTGCTACTGGAACAATATTCAGCTTTGAAATACATTTCATGCATTGAAACAAAGTGTGCATGTTTACTGTACACACAAAGATACACTACCTATAATGGTAGTGTGTCTTTGAAAGATAGAATCCATCCTAATTTAATATTTAAGTGTTCTACATCCATCATGGTCAAGAGTCTTACATCCCCAGTGCAGGAACGAGCTCAGATCATTCCTGCCCACAGCCATCAGGTTATAGATATTATGCAATATTTTATTTTATATATTTTTGCTTGTTTCTCTTGTTTTCTGCACTTTGTCTTGCTGCTGCTGTAACAGGTGAACTTCCCCACTGTGGGATTATTAAAGTCTCATCTCATCTCATATGAGTTCTTGTTTAGTCCTTCTGTTAGTTTTACATAATCACTTTATGATCATGTAAAACTAAAGTTGAAATGAGTCTGTCATGTTTTGTGCTGAATTTGTAAGCATTCCCCATGTCTGCGTGTTTCAAAGGAAAGCATCTATGTTCTCATTGTTTAAATTTCTCACAAAATCAGTGGACATTTTCAGCTCTAATAATACCACTACCTTTATCATCATGTAACTCAGTGGGAAGTTTCCAACATTTCATAATTCTGCAGCTACACAGGACAGAGCTCTGACATTCACACAGACTTTCTCTGGAATAGAATTTTTACTTTGTTAAGTGAAAAGTCAAAAAGACAAATTGATGCTTTATTTGTGGGAACAAGTTAATTTAAAATATAAATATTTATGTACCTGTGAATAAGACAAAAAGAAATAACCCTAGTGCAAACAAACACCTATCCGATCTATTTAGGGTCCTGTTCATGTCACAGACTGCATCAAACTCTGAAGTGACAAAGTACGCTCCTTTGTAGGATGACAGGAGGTGGGAAGCTACAGAGAGGTTTGTAAGGATGTTTTCAGAGCAGGGCTGTTTAACCCGTTTAAATTAGAGTCTGGTTTGTTTCCCCCTTGATGCAGTTTTTTTCTGCAAATGCGAACACAGTAATGGCACTCAGGTGAGGACCAAAACAAACCAACCCTTTGCAGGAGGTGGCTTTGGTCAGGTTCCAAACAAACTCCGTAGCGGTTTGTTTATGCTGAGAATGTGAGTCGGCTTCAATTCAACCCGAATACCACGCCTTCCTGTAACCAGGTATGACTTACATTCAGAGATGCAGAAGACTATCATAGATGTGCAGAGGACAGTTTGCCTGAAACACTGTCCAGATAAATATGAATGTTAGGGATAAATTCTCCACATTATCCCCTAGTCCAGAAAACAGAACCTTATTCCTGTATTTACTTTTGTTGCTCCTGCCCCAGACACCCAAAATTTACAAACTCATCAACTGATTCGGATCAGAGTAAACGAACTATAGGTGTGAAAGTGCCCTAAAGGTTCAACATGCTTCTCAGTGTGCTAACAGACCGTAAGGAGCTACGGACAGCCCGACTACCTCCAGAGAACATGTGCTGCCAGATGGTGGCAGTGTCCAAAGTCCGGTATGTGGTACAGCCGGCCTGTGGGCTACACTTGCTTTTGCTGTTGTCAGCCAGCTGTGGAGAGGAGCAAAGTTCTAACATACAAAGAGCTGAACTGAAACCTAGTGTTGAAACACTGAAACCTGAGGACACAATTTTAATTGACAATAAAGATCCTTGAAAACAATGAAGTGTCCACTGCAGCTGTGGTCTGTACTTTTCATGCTGTATATTTTGATAAGTTTTTTCATTCCTGGTGAACCCTGGAATGTTGTTCAATTCCCTTCTCTGGCCCTCTTGTCAGCCCATCAGCATTGCACATATGCAGAGTCAAACTATATGCTGTTGACACTTTTGAGGACCGCACAGGAGCACGTTTGTGTAGGTTGAAAACTCCCCCTCTGTGGGTGGTGCATAGTCAAATACCTACATATATGGATACAACCATGGAAACATAAAAGAAGTGTATTACTGCAACTCTGCTTCTTGCTTCAAATAAGGATAGCCATGTTTTGGGTGGTTTATAAATTCAGTCATGTTTCTAGTTGTGACATCTGCCTTATTCGAAGTGAAATCTATGTAGTCTGTCCCTTAATGACACTGTCATTACTGGAGGGTTGAAGCAAGGGTTAACCTTAACTGCTCAAGCTTAAGAGCCATTAGGGCTTGTGGCTAAGCAGAGGCTGAATTTTTGGACATGCACACTTGGAGTAATGCAAAAAACCGCTAGCCACTTTCTGGTAGGTGAAAAGTGTAGGTCATGAGAAAAATGAAAGCCTTACCTTTACCAGCACCTATTGCTGTCTTAAGTTTGCATTCATTACACGGACCTGACACCAAAAGTAAAGTGAGTTAGTGGAAAGTGAGACACTGTGCTGTCCAGATGATGTCTCAGAGATTCATCCTGCTACATTCTGCTGGACATAAGAGTGTCACCTGCCTTCACATCTTCCTTCTCCATTCCTCCGGCATCCTCTCACTCTCAAAAACTGTGTTAAACAAGCTGGTCAAAAAGCCCACTGCTCTGTCTCTTAGACATCTCCGTCCCTCCTCAGGTGTGTCATCTGGACCAACTGTCTTCAGCCTCTACATAGCTGCCCTCATTTCTTCTTTACTGATCCTCTGCACTTCCTGATTCACTAACTGTCCTCCATCCATCCTCTCATTTTTTGCACCTTGACTGCCATTAGGTGTCAGGATGAAATCCTTGGACCCATTGTCAGACCCTACACTGGTGCAGTGGGTTCTGGGTTCCTCCTGGTGCACAGCAGTGCCTGGCCTCATGTGATGAGAGTATGCAGGCAGTTCCTGGTAGATGAAGGAATTTATACCATTGACTGACCCCCAACGCTTGCCTGACCTAAATCCAATAGAACACCTCTGGGACATTATGTTTCTGTCCATTTGGTGACACCAAGTCGCACCTCAGACAGTCCAGGAGCTCGGTGATGCCCTGGTCCAGATCTGGGAGGAGATTCCCCAGGACACCATCCACGACGTTGTCAGGCTTGCATACAAGCATGTGGGGGCCATACAAACTACTGAGTACCATTCTGAGTTGCTGTCATGAAATTTCAGCAAAGTGGACTAGTCTGTGGCACAATGCTTTCACTTGATAGGCTGATAATTTTAAACTCCATCAGACAATCGGTTCCTAACACATTATCCAGTCCATGTAAGTGTAGATATCAGCATAATCTTTTGTCCCATTGAGATGTCAGGTTTTCAACGTGTTCCTTTCATTTTTTTGAGCAGAGTATTTCTGCTTCCAACCAAGGATTTTAAAAAAAGAAATCACATTTTCTTTTTTAAATTTTTAAGGTATTAAAGATTTAACAAGCAACTTAGCTGATCCATTTAGCTGGCAAGTGACCTTTTCAAATTCCCAGAGCATCATTAGTTGTTTAACAGCACCGAAACACCGAATCACAGCAAAGGAGAACTGATCCAGTTTAAAAAATATTTATTTCTTTGGATGTAATTTTTTCCACACTTTTAATGTCTATGCGGCTATAGTGTCTTAAAAGTCAAGTTGTTTCAATCGGATGAACATTTTTTGTATTACAGAGGTCCAGATCAGTATGGATGTTCTTTCTAACCTAGTAAAGAGATTCCTGCTAGTACAATAGTCCCTTCCCTTTGTAAATAATCTGTGTCACTTTTCAGAGATCACCTGTCAGTCAAACAATGCAGAAAACCTGGACGTTCGTCCCATTAGAGCTCCTCTTGATCAGCCCTCTCTAAGTAGCTTTTTTAATAGCAGTTGTTATACATGCTACTGTAAGTACCCCCAAAACACAGAACTACTAGCGTTGCTTATAGAGTAGCTATATACCAGGAAACATAAATGTTATATTATAAATAATAAATATGAAAGCCTCCAGATTACTAGCACTTCATGATTTATGAAACAACTGTAATTTGGGAAGTGAACTGCTAACAGACTCCTACACACCCTCCTCCAACCTCCCTGAACACGCCAGGAAGCCAAAACCACCCACTACATCCAGATTATATGTCACCCGTCTCCATGGTGACCCTAGAGCCATCTGGAGCGCAATATGAAGCATCACACAAACAGACGCACACAAACACACACGCTGAAATCTATACACACCCCAGCAAAAATCAACCTTTGTCAAACATGATTCCTTTTTGATTTCTTCTTTTAAACTCTGGAGGATGGGATCGAGCTTATTGTTCTCATTATTAGCCCTGCATCTGTGTGTGTTTGCTTTACGATAATACACAGCTTGCATAATTTCAGGTGTCAGCAATCGCAAGCTATTCCAAATGGCACTCACTCCACCTGATGCCATACCTTCAGGCACCAACACATACAAACAGGCAGACAAACTGAGAAAAATAAAGGAGCAGAGGCGAGATAGTAATTCAACCGCGCTATCGGCTGGTGCGAGACCATCTTTGGCAACACCTTAAATGAGTTCTTGTGTCTCCCATGGCAAGATGGAGCACCACTGATAAAGCAGAGCTGCGGGCCTCGGTTTTCCAGTTTACACTCCTACTAAATCACAGTTGCTCCTGCTCTCCTGGCGGCTATAGGTTCAGTAGGAGGATGAACTGGAAACAAAGAGAAGGCAATAACATGGGTGAAGCCTTTGCTGCGTAGGTTTGTGTGTTTGTGTGTGTGTGTGTGTGTGTGTACTGCAGCTAGGGTACTGACAGGAACTAGAAAGAGAGAGCATATTTCTCCCATATTGGCTTCTCTTCATTTGCTCCCTGTTAAATCTAGAATAGAATTTAAAATTCTTCTCCTCACATACAAGGTCTTGAATAATCAGGCCCCATTTTCTCTTAAAGACCTCATAGGACCATATGAGCCCAATAGAGCACTTGGCTCTCAGACTGCTGGCTTACTTGTGGTTCCTAGGATAGTTAAGAGTAGAATGGGAGGCAGAGCCTTAAGCTTTGAGGGCCCTGTTATGTGGAAGCAGCTCCCAGTTTGGATTCGGAAGACAGACACCCTCTCTAATTTTAAGATTAGGCTGACTGTTGGGTTTTGTGTGTAATTATTGTAGGATCTTTACCTTACAATATAAAGCACCTTGAGGTGACTGCTTGTTGTGATTTGGCGCTGTATGTATCAAATTGAATTGAAAATCCATTGTCAGTCAGTGGACCTATCTGGGTTCATCCAACTCATAAGAAAGTGGCAGCAGGGAGAGTTTCATGGTTTGATCCCGGAGTTGAAGATGCATCACGGTCACTTTCGCACTATTTTCGCTATTATTAGCAGAGTTGGGATAACGTGAGGAGGCAGAGAATAATTTCAGAGAGCCAACTGACCCGGAGCAGCGTGTAGCTGTGTGTCTGAGGTAAAATGGGTGGATTTTATTGTTCCCACATCACTGTATATTCAGTGCATTGGTGTGCGCTTTGACCTATGACCTCACATGCTGCTAAATGCAG
The DNA here is from genome assembly GCA_024447675.2 of Pterophyllum scalare. Classification (NCBI taxonomy): domain Eukaryota; kingdom Metazoa; phylum Chordata; class Actinopteri; order Cichliformes; family Cichlidae; genus Pterophyllum; species Pterophyllum scalare. The sequence continues at coordinate 127,853 of JAMQGT020012768.1, read as the reverse complement.
CGCTCTGATTGGTTAGAATAAATGCCGCAAATTCGTCCTGTGAAATGAAGCGGTTGGTGTGAACGGCTGCATTGAGAACAGGCAAGTCTGAAAAATATTTTTAACGCACGAAACATTCGCACGGAATTTACACGTCCAGTGTGTAAAGGTCTTAATAAATGTAAAGCCTCCAGCATTAATAAAAGTTAGGTTCAGGGGACAATGAAGTGGTATGAAGCGGGCCCCAAATGAAATTTTGCTTAGGGCCCCCTTGGAGGCTTGGGCCAGCTCTGACGTGTGCTTCTGATTAGCATGTTTAAAGGTTTGCCATTGCTCATTGTGGCCTTGTATTCATTGGACATTTTCCAGAATGGTATCCATAAGTATACCCTTTATTGCTGCAGAAGATGCCAGCAATATTAAGTATCTCTTGCAAGGAAGTAGTTCCAGCCAGGGATGCAACATCTCCAAGTTTCCAAATCTTAGGATCAAGATCCAAAGAAATTCCACATACCTCTGATGTTATTAGTTATTATCACATTATTTCAGTAGGTCTGCAGCAGTGCACAACTTCAAAGCATATGGAGAAGATCCCCAACAGACATCTTACACCTTTGTCATTTGTCACTGATACCAACTTTCAGTTTACTCTATTTATATGGCGTATAACATATGCGGTGAAGAATATTAAATTGAATTTGTCTATGTTTAGTAGATACCAGTACCAGTGAGATGAATTTAGTAATTGATGACAAAAAAAAAACCTTATGGGGCCCATAATGTTTGCCCTTACTTATCCCATATGGGGCCCACCTATGTGGGATGGCAGGGGACAATCGTATTGGTGTATCCATCCCCAGGCTTTATCACATAAAAAGACATGAAAGAGGCAAAACCAGATAATTTTTGTATCATTTATAGCAATGTACTCAGGGCTAACAGTGGCCAGACCGAGTGCAGATGTCCATAAGTTGTTGTCGTGGCACTTCAGCATCTATCTAGCACTACAGAGGAGGAGCGAAAATAAAGGGAGCAACGTGTTGCAGGTAATTTCAAACATCAGCAAACACAAAGAGTGTTTGTGTGCAGTTTGTCACACAGTGTGTCTGCTCACTTAAAGAACAGCTGTTGTATTTCCAGGGAGAGAAAAATTAGGAAACTTAACAACTAAAAAAAAATAGGAAGCTTAACAACTAAAAAAAAGGAAACTTAACTAAAAACAAGTAAAAAAGGAGATGGGGAAATTGAGGGTGGAGGAATGGAAGGTTAGGGGTGGGAAAGAGAAAGGGCTGGTAGAAGGAGAGGGAGGGAAGGAGGAGAAAGAGGAACTGGACTTCACTTCTTCTCAGTGGTTTTCTTCTGCTGCTCCTTCTTCAGCTCTTTCATTCTGTTCAGCTGCTGCTCTGCCTTTTTCACCTTTCACTTTGTTTCTTTGTTTTGCCTGTTTTGCTTTCACTTTTAAACTCTTCTTTGCTTCTTTGTGTTGTAGTTTCAGCTGTTTCAGAGCTGTTTTACACCCCTTTTCTGTCATTTCAGTCTCTGACATGTTTATCTTTATAGAAACCTCTATTTTCTCCTCCTCTAGTGTTTACTGTGTGGCCAATAATTCCTTCTTTAGGTTTTCTGAGTTTTTTGGCCATCGGTTTTTCTTTTAATTTCCTCTTGGAGCACATGCTGCAGTTTCTGCTTCACAGTTTCGGTTTCCTCTTGTGCCTGCTCTCTTCCTTGTCTCTCTTTTTCTAATGTGTTCTTCACCTCTGCACAGTTCCTTATGAACAATTTCCACTTCCTCCTTTACATTTTGACAGTCATTTTTGTTTCATACATCTCCCTTTCCTCCTCTTCCAGTGTTTTCACTAATTCTAACAAGCTCCTTCTTTATTTTCCCAATTTCACTTTTTGCCTCCAGTCTTCCTCTTACAGAGCTTCTAGAGCTTCTTCCACTTCCAGCAGTTTCTTTTTCACATCTTCCGCATCCTTCTCCACACGCTCTTTTCCTTTTGCTCTTCTTCTAATTCTTTCTTTACCACTGTCAATTCCTTCTTTATATTCAATATTTCCATTTTTGCCTCAATTTTCCCTTTTTTTTTTGCTCTTCAAGTTGTTGTTGGACTCTTTGCACATCTTCCTTCAGCTTGCAGTTTTCAGCCTGCAGGGACTTACAGGCCTCGCGCAGCACGATAAGCTCTGAGACTGTTGTGAATGGCGAGGCGCTCACCAGTCCTGCTCTGGAGTTTGGCCTGTTCATTGTGGCTTTTTCACCAAGAAATGAAGCAACAGATAAGAACAGAATTATTAGCCTCACATAAAAATGTCTTCTTTTTTTTTAAAGTGCTATTAACATTTCTTCTCAATCGATTTGGAGCAGTTCTCACAGTTGAAAAAAATCAATGTGATCAGGACGGCATTTCCTCATTGTTTTTATACACACTACTGTTGTATGCTTCACTACTGAAGATATTTGTTACTGTGTTGATGCACTTCTCACTTCAATCTTACAACTCATTAAAACAGTTTGTACTTTTGTCACTCACAGCTCTCCATCTCTCATTTTGCTGAATACTGTCCAGCATTACTCAAGTGTTTCAATTAAATGACCTCAAACGTTTTTTTCAGACCAACCAACCAACAAGTGTACCTAATGAAGTGGATGCTGAATGTATGTAGCATGGCTTTATGGACCATACAGTAGTTGATGCCATGTTCACATACTGTATATGTTCCCCTTGTTTTCACAAGTATCATTTTTCTTTTCTCCATTTCGGGAATTTAATAACATTTCAAATAAATCCTTCACATTTCGTTTTTGTGTCCGAACATGTTTTACTCTCTATTAGGCCCACATTTTTGCAGTACTCTGTTGTAAGGTTTTGATGCAAGTCCAAAACAATCTGATGCCTTTTGCACGGGTGAGTATAAGTTGTGAAAAATGCTTTAACTGTTTGGAGAACTGCATTAAGAGTGGTGAAAATCACTTTTCTGCTGTGAGAATTGTGCCAAATCAACTGAGAAAAGTTTTAATCAGAGGAAGAAATTTGTAAAACAGGAAATGAAGCTACCTTACAGATGTTCAGAGTCGATGCTGACTTTTTCCAAAGTCTTTCGTTGTTGTGCTTTCGCTGCGATAATTTCACTGTTGTGAATGCTGAGATGTCTTGTCTGGTGTGTTGTCTGATATGTTGTCTGTTTTCCTACTTTGAAAAGTGCTGAAACTAAGCGATTCAGAGATATACTGAACATTCTATTTCCTTTGAAATAGCGTTAAAAAAAGTGTGTTATCACAGCACTAATGCCTGTTGTGTAACCAGTGGTTTTTGCTCTTGGCTTATTTTGCTAATGAAACATGTGCCTGTGATACATATGATTAAAAAAAAGAAATCAGGAAGGGGGCAAATACTTTTTTACATCACTGTACATGTTGGATTTGTTGAGAATAATAAACCATGACTATAAAACATGAGCAGGCTGCCAAGCACTTCCGCTTTTAGTGATTTAATGAGGTCTGGTCATACACACACACACACACACCTGTCAGGTCTGATGTGTTTGTGGGGATCCGCGGTAACTGAATCATATTGCACATATTTAATACATTTAATTTGTCTGTTCAGCCCATGAACCTATGAAACACCATGTGTGACATGTGTCATTGAACATGAGCTCAGCTGTCTTTTTACCAGTTATTCAGCTTTGGGTCAGAGGTCAATTTCCTCCTGCCAGACTTACATTTGAGAACAAGTAATGGTTTAAAGCAGTGCCAATGCTAGCTTTGAATTTGTGACCAGTTTCAGAGCCAACTTGACTCTGTCAGAAGCAGCAATGATTTCTGAGCCGGATATAGGAAATATTTGAATAAGTACCAGTCTTTTTGTCTGTTGCCTCTGCCTATGGTGATATTGTTGGAACTGATATGATGCTACTGCTGAAAAGGTACTCAATAATGATGTTGAACTCCTTCAGGACGGACTACAGTCTGCTGCCATGGTAACAAATATACATTTTAATTACATTCATTGTCTATCATCAGCAAGTAAACCTTTAAAACACCATGTATAGCATGAAATACGGAAATTAGGCTCAGCTGTCTTCCTACAGTCATTTCAGTATTGGGCCACAGGTCAGTTTCCTCCTGCCAAACTAAACCTTTAATTGTTCTCAACCTGTGGCCTAAAGCTGAAATGATTGGTAAGAAGGGGACTGAGCTCATTTTCAGTGACATGTCATATATGCTTTTTTACAGCTCCATGGGCAGAACAGATCAAATAAATGTAATTAAAGTGATATAATTTAGTTACCATGGATCCCACAAACACACAAGACCTGATAGGTGTATGACTGGGCCTCACTAAATCCCTAAAACCAGAATGTCCTTGGCAGCCTCTTTATGACTTCAGGGTTCCACTTTTCTAAACAATAACCAAATATTTGCTGTATCTGACTCAGAATCATTGTAACAGTTACAAGTGAGAACAAGTAAAGGTCCAATTTTGGCAGGAGAAAATGGACTCAATTACAGCAATGCCACAGCAGACCTCATGTTTATCAGAGATCTTTGGCGCTATTTGGCTGTAGCTCAGGAGGTAGAGCAGGTCACCTACTAATTGGAAGGTTGGTGGTTTGATTCCTGGCTGCTGCTCCAATGCAGCTGTTGGGAGAATGAATATGTGTGGATGTTAGATAGAAATCACTTTGCCCTAGAAAGAAGTGCTTGTGAATGAGGCATGTAAAGTAGAGTAGAAAAGTGCTATATAAGAACCTGTCCATTTACCATATCAGAGCCAACGTAAGGCTGACAATAGTAACAAATGATTCTGAGATAAAGGCAACACATTGATTAAGCATAACATTATGACCATTGATAGGTGAAGTGAATAATACTGAGTATCTCTTCATCATTGCACCTTTTAGTAGGTGGGACATATTAGGGAGCAAGTGAACATTTTTTCCCCAAATTTGATGTTAGAAGCAGGAGTAATGGGTAGTGTAAGAATCTGAGCGACTTTGACAAGGGCCAGATTGTGATGGCTAGACTACTGGGTCAGAGCATCTCCAAAACTGCAGCTGTTGTGGGGTGTTGCCAGCTTGCAGTGGTCAGTATCTATCAAAGTGGTCCATATAAGGAGCAGTGGTGAACCAGTGACAGGGTCATTGGTGGCAAAGGCTCACTGATGCACGTGGGGAGTGAAGGCTGGGCTGTGTGGGCCAATCCAACAGATTAGCTACTGTAGTTCACATTGCTGAAAAGCTTAATGCTGGTTCTGATAGAAAGGTATCAGAATACAAAATGCATGATTGTATGAGGCTGCATAGCAGCAGACCAGTCAGTGTGTCCACGCTGATCCCTTTTCACTGCCGAAAGCACCAATTACAGACAGGTAAGCATCAGAACTGAACTACAGAGCAATGGAAGAAGTTGACCTGCTCTGATGAATCAAGTTTTCTTTTACATCACGTGGATGGCGTGATGTAAAAGTTTGGTACTAGAATTCACTATGGGAAGAAGGAAAGTCCAGCAGAGTCAGTGTGATGCTTTGGACAATGGTCTGCTGGGAAACCTCAGGTCCTGCCATCAGTGTGGATGTTACTTTGACACCTATCACCTACCAAAGCATTGTTGCAGACCATGTACACCTTTTTATACAAACAGTATTCCCTGATGGCTGTGGCCACTTTCAGCAGGATATTGCAGACAAAATATTGGCACTATGGGCACAATTTTGACATGCTCACTGTGAGGTGTACTGACTTGTGTTGCCAGCTATTTGGACTTTAATGGCTGTGTTATTTTCAGAAGACAGTAAATCTATACTGCTATATAAGGTCTGTCCCAGTGTTGTCCCTTGAAAAGATATAAAGTACTATTAAAATATGAGGGGTGTACTCTTGTGATATACTGTCGATAAGATGTATGTATGCGTTTATTATTTCTTTGTTGATAATGCACATCAAGTGCATTGGTTTGTTCATTTGCTGACTTTAATTTTTTTTTTCTTTTCTAAGGATGAGCAACCAGATGAGCCATTTTGACTCCACCAGAACTGGAGAGGAACATAGTCATGAAACAGGTGAGGATTGTTCTGATATTACTGACAGCAGTGACGTCACCAGATGACCAGAAAAAGAGCTTGGTGCTTGGACATCTCCACCTAAGGACAGTGGACACAGGTTCTTTGCCATTGTTGTTTGTACGTTCAAGATAAATCATTGCAGCAGTATTTGTACCCTGTGAAGGGAGTGTTAAAATGTTCAGAAAAGTCAAAATCTGTACTGTTACCAACACAAGGGATGCAGCTAACGGTTAATTTCAATATAATTTTTTAAAATTATACTTCAGATTTCATTTTTTCAATGTTTTTGGAGTCTGTAACCTTTTATTTGTGTTTTTTTTGTCCCTGAGGGATTTTTATTTACATTCATATATTCACTGAAAAAGCTTCACATTTAAAATGATCCCAGTGACTGCTTCTGTTTAATACTTTCTTTGGATATGTTACTTGGAGAAATGTACAAAAACATGTTTTGCTTTAACATTCAAATAAAAGTTTTGAACTGTTGAATTAATCTGTCCTAAGTCTCTCATTTAGAGCAACTTCTTAAATTCAACCTAAGAAATAAATAGAAAATACTGACAGACTGGCAGCCTGTCCAAGGTGTACCCTGCTTCTTGCCCTCTGATAACTGGGATAGGCTCCAGCTTCTCCACAACCCAGAAAAGGATAAGCAGAAGAAATTGGATGGGATGGACGTATTGTACTATTAATACGAAGGCTGGTGTGAAGACAATCAAAAGTGCATAACGTAATTAAATAGAATATTTTATGATGCAGAGTTTATTTTTAGTCTTTTTTTTAATCATGGTGTAATACATTTATTTAATTATTCTGCTCAGTGATGCTGGTCTCACATTGTTCATTCGTGAAATTTTAATAATTTAATAATTTTAATAATTCTGTTTTACTGTTGTCCTTAAATTGTGACATTTATTCAACAAATACCAGGTTTCCTAAAGTAGCAGTATCTAATCATGGATGGGAGACCCATCAATTGGGTCTATACATAATATTGTATAACTTAAGTTTTTTAGTGTAGAGTTGCTTAACAGAACCTTTTGCTCAGCATATTTTTTGCCAGTCAAAGGTCATAATTGGTTCCACAAATTAAGTTTAATCTGGAAGTATACTGAGCAGTACTCAGGACGAATGAAAAACCAGACAGTGTGCACACATTCTCCTCACTTAGTACTAAATACCTGACCAGTCCCCAGAAGGCTGTTCCTAGTCAGGTCTGGGAGCTCTACTTTGTCTGATTGATCATTTAAAGCGACAACTATGTTTAGGTCCTTTGTGAGATGCTGCCTGATTTTTTCAGTGCTGTACAACCACCAGAAAGGATAGTTCCCACAATGCATGTTCTAGTCAGGTGCCCCTACAACGCAATAGAGACAAAGATAGGTGTGTGTGTGTGTGTTTTGGTGCAATCACGTGATTGGTGAGGGTCACAAAATAACCACTAAAGTGACTAGGAAGTGGAAACAAAGAAAACAACACAATAAAACCCAAGCATGTGTGTGTGTGAGAGAGAGAGAGGTGTGTGTGGGAGAGAATATGAGGTAACTGGAACATTTTATGTAGCCTGCAGTCCTTTAAAGGATCATTTGAGGATTAACTCCTGTTTTTGGCTTTAAGAATATGAAAATATTTAGATAAATGTGTATGAAATTCTAGTATTTTATTTGCAGGTTGGGATTAACATTAACTGGCAGGTACAAACCCAAGTCCAGGAAAGTCAGGACGCTGTGTGAATGAAAACTGAATGCTCATTAACACATTTTTTTTCACAAAAATTGAAAATTAACTGGTACTAAAAAAGCTGGAGGAACATTTAATAACTAATTAGGTTAACTAGCAATGGGTCAATAGCATGATTGGATATATTAAAAAAAAGAGCTTCTCTGAGTTTCTCAGAAATAAAGATGGGTATAGGCTCAACAATCTGAAAAAAACTGCATCTACAAATTGTGGAACAGTTTCAGAATCATGTTTTTCAACATAAGGCTTTTGGATAACTCACCAACTACAATGATGCAATATCAAAAGATTCCAACAACCTGGAGAAATCTCCGTGTTCAAGGGATGAGGACAAAAATCTATAGTGAATGCCCACACTGCATTAACAACAGGTATGATTCTGTCATGGAAATCATAACAGAATGGGCCACGATGCAGTCAGACAGTACATGGATGAAGCTTTTTAAACAAGGTTGCTAGCATTGACTGACTGCTTAGCATTCCACCCCTCAACCTTCACCCTTTTAACATATGGATCCTGTTTTTTAGTCATCACTGTCTGAACCTGCTTAACATATAATATCAGCAGTGGATTAACTGAGTCTGGGGGATAGAATCATAGTGTGTGATATGTAAAGACTAGGCTCCAGCAGTTGATTTCTTAAGAATTTCCTAAGCGAGTTTAACATTTGCAACTGACATTGTTGAAGCAACGTGAGTGCTGGTTGAGAGGGGGCATATTAGCATGAAGTTTTCCTTACATTCCCCCATTATTTTTAAATTCCAGGGAAATCTGCTCTGAATACAATAAGCGGCATTAGGTTACAAGCTGCTATTTATTTAGTTTTTTTATTGAGAGCCAAAGTCCTGAAGACAAAGTGCCGTCTACTATAATAAAGCAAACAAAACAGTTATTGGCATTTGGTTTCATCATACCAAAAAAAAAATTACTTAATCTCTCGTGTGAAGTTACTGAAGGGGAGATAACTTGACGCTTAGGGGACTGTAAGGTGCTGGGCGTGTTTTGAGCCCACCTTCAACCTGGAGTGTCGGCCAGAACACCACTTCAAGGCCAGGATGATGAGCATGGCTAATATTATTGATTCCACCCATGGGAGACAGCAAGAGAGGAGACAGGAGTGCAGCTTCACACATGGGCTTTATTAGTTAGCCCTGGTTGTCACAGAAGAGCAGACCTAGGTCTGAATACACTGGGACATAAGATGTGCGTTTATGCGCATAGGTATGTGTGGGTGTGGTTCTGCAACACAGAGAAAGAAATAATAAGTATAACTCAACACAATTAGGTGCACCAATAAACATCCAATAATACAGTCTCAGCTATATGTGTTCATTACTCCAGGACTAACATAGCTACACAAGTAGCACATAGCTAACTCACAGGCTGCAGATGAACATCAGCTTTGCACATAATGCGAGAGCTAGCCTCCATTTGCTTAGCTTATACTAATCATACTACTAACAAACTTCACTTATAAACAGAGGAATATAACCATCTATAATAACATTTACTTACTTTCATCAGAAATGCACACATCTGTTATAAACACAACTCGCTGAGTGGCACGGATCGTCTTGCATCTGCCTGATCCAACTTTTACATGGAGCAGAATGCGAGACTACTTCAAGGAACACAGGACTGTGGAAAATCACAACTCTCCACAAACTAGCAGCCAAACTAAAACATAGCAACATATAAACTACGGGGGCCTTTTGTACAGCCACCCCCAAATGTATGCAGTACATTTGCCCCAAACAAATCAACAACATCAAACCAACTCAGGAGGAATGTCCTTCATCAGCTGGGAGAGCTGGAAGAATCACCAGCCAGGCCACAGGTCGGGTGAGAGTGCTATCCTTTACCCTCACCTCTGCAGACCTAATGTGTCCATCAGGGCTGGGGTGAACCTTGGTGATGCGACCAATGGGCCAGTAAGCCCTAGGCAGCTGCGGGTCAACGATCATCGCCACAGAGTTCTTGGTGATGTCCTCCGTAGAAGTCTGCCACTACTGTCGGGTGTGTCTGAAGCGGGCCCAGAAGTGGTCGGCAAGAACCTGGGAATGCCTCCACCTCCAGCGACTCAGGATCTCATCCTTTGGATAGACCACTTGAGGCAGTGATCCATCAGGCCGCCCCATAAGGAGGCAGTTAGGGGTCACCGGATCTGGGTCACTCACATTGGAAGTCACATAGCCTAGCGGCTTAGAGTTCAGGATCCCCTCCACCTCTATCAAGGCAGTGTGTGAAGGACCTCTTCTTGCAGGGGTTGAGCTCCAACAGTGGTGTACAGTGCTGTCTTCACCGATTTCGTGCTCCCACACTCCTCCAAAGTGATGTGCAGCTGGGGGATTGAACAAGAAACGGATCTTGAGTGGAGCCAGGAGCGTCTACAGGTCTAGAGCCATGGACATGAAGGCTTCCCGTAGTTCCCTTTCTCCCCCTTTGAAGTTAGTACCTTGATCTGAGTAGAGCTCAGCCGGGGTACCTCTGCCGGAGATGAACCTTCGGAGTACCATTAGGAAGGAGTCAGTGTCAATAGAGGTCAGAACATCCAGATGTACGGCTCTGACAGTGAGGCACTTGAATATTATGTCCCATCTCTTCTCCACCCTGCATCCCAGTTTTACCTCAAACAGGCCAAAACAGTCCACTCCTGTGGAGTAGAAAGCAGGTTTATATAGGCGGAGGTGAGCAACCGGAAGGTCAGCCATTCTTGGAACAGTGGGTCGGGATCGCCACCTACGACACTCTACACAGGTTCTCTGGAAACGACGTACAGCTTCTCGGCCTCTCAGGATCCAATAGGAGCGCTGGATTTCTGCGAAGACTTGCTTGGGCCCTGGATGCTGCAAACAACTGTCAAAGTCCTGAATGAGAAGGTGAGTGACTGGGTGAGAGGGATCAAGAACCAGGGGGTGTGAGCTGACATAGGCTAAATCTTCTGAGCGTTGGAGGCGGCCACCCACTCTGATTACGCCACTGCTCTTGTCAAACTCAGGAGCCAGGGCCAGGAGGCGACTACTGTGAGGGATGGGGCTTCCCAGCCTTTAGCTGGCGGTATTCTTCGGGGAAGCTGTCTTGTTGGCTCTCTTGAGAACCAGGGTTTCAGCTTGTCGGTAGGTATCAGCGGGTGAACAGCCAACTTGATCAGCTGCCCCGTGAAGCTCCTGGACTGTAGCCTCCAACATTTCTTTCCAGGAGCTGCACTGGACAGGGCAGGTTTCTGGAGCAACACTGGATACGCCACAGAAAACACCTTTGCGCAGTTCACTTGGTTCAGGAGGTTCATTCCGGATACTGGTTGGATTAGCTGGCCACTGATCTTGGTCCAAGAGGAGGAAAGAAGGTCCCTGTCTCCACCGATTGGGTTGACACAGTTCTTGAAGTGTCTTGCCCATGGTAATATCGTCGGCAGGATTCTGGGCGACGTCGACATAAGGCCAGGTATGCCGGTGTGTCAGTTCTTGAATCTTCGCAACACGGGTGCTGACAAACACCTTGAAACGGCATGACTCGGAGTGTAGACAGGTTAGTACTGTGGTGGAGTCGGACCACAATACTGACTTATCAATCTTCAAAGTGAGCTCATTCTCTAACAGCTTGGACAGCTGGACTCCGGTGAAGGCGGCACAGAGCTCTAATCAAGGCATGGAGTGCAGGCGTCGGGGAGCAACTCGGGATCTGGCTATTATGAAGGCCAGATGGGAGCTTCCATCCCTTTCCACCATCCTCGGGTAGGCCACTGCACCATACGCTTGTTCTGACACATCACAAAATATGTGAACTTCTCTCCTGACTGGAGGTTGAGTGTTCTTTGGATGGTAGGGGCGAGGAAGGCGTACCTCTGGCAGGAACTGCAGCTCTTCCTCCCAGGATTTCCAATACTGAAGTAGCTCGGGGGGCAGTTGGGGGTCGTCCCCGCCTCTATGCTTGTCCCAGAGACGGTGTACTAGCATATTTGCCCTTTTTGCGTAAGGTAAGATAAAACCCAGGGGGTTGTATTGACTGGCCAGGGTCTTGTAGATGTTACGCATGGTGGAAATACCATAGTGGATGGGCCTGTGCTTGTAGCCTAGAGTGTCATCAGTGAAGAGCCAACTAAGGCCTAGGGCGGATTCAGCGCTGTCTGTGGTATCTTGTGTGAGCCAGAGTTCTGCACTAGTGGACCTGAGGTCTTCTGGGAGAGGGCTTATGGCATTAGGGTCATTGCTGGCCCACTGGCGGAGTGTGAAACCAGCAGGTGATAGGTGGGCTATCAACTTGTCTACTAGATCTTTAGCCGCGGTAAGGGTAGGCAAGCTCTGGAGGCAATTATCCACATAGAAGCACCTCGCCACAGAGAACTGTAGCTGCTCGTCAGGTGAACTGTTGTCTCTGGAATGACACTGCAGGGCGAACGCGGCACAACATGGGTTGCATATAGTGCACTTCATTTGGCGTGACCTGCAGCAGACTGGGCTTGGTGCAGGTCACGCCAAATGAAGCGCAGGAGTGAGCGATCTTCAGGAAGGAGTTGGACCTGGTGGAACATGCTCTTTATGTCTCCACTGACAGCAACTGCGTGTTCGTGGAAGTGAAGAAGAACTCCGAGCAGGGATGGTCCCAAGGTGGGGCCAGGCAAGAGGTATTCATTCAGGTTCTGACCTCTGTAGGTAAATGAGCAGTTAAACACTAGGTGATGCTTGTTATTGTGAGTAACTAAATGGTGGGGGAATGTACCATATCTCATCGCCCTGGTTCAACTTGGAGGGGGACAGCTTAACCACAGAACCTGCTGGGACTAGCTTTTCCATTTCCGCTCAGTAGATCTTTGCCCGCTCTGGGTCTCTCTGAAGCCTTCTCTCTACACTGCGTAGACTTGGTAGTACAGACTCAGAGGTAGTTTGAAGGCGGGGCATGTCTTTGCGGCGTAGCAGGGCGGTTGCATAACGAAGTATGCCTGCCACTTCTATGCGGACAGTCTTGGATTCTAGTAGGCTGATGGCTAGGTGATCTTATAAACTATGGGGGCCTTTTTTACAGTTACCTAGAGGTTAAAAATGGTTAAGACTATGATTTTTATTGAAGGTTTAATCTCATGGTCCTGTAAGCTATGCAGCATCCTCCTTGTTACCAAAATAGGTTGTGTGTTTGTTTACTGTAGCGATGACTGTATAAGAAATTAGGCCTCCTGTTCTTGCTGTTCGTTAAAGCAGAGAATGTCTATGAGTGCATATAATGTAAAGCTCCAGTGCTTTTCCCCAATGACACAAGCCCCCTAATGCCTGACTGTGAAAGCAAAACTAAACTGGTCTACGCCACAACACCCTCCCCTTCCTCTGTTCACGAGCTTTAACTGTTCAAGCAACTGATCTGTTTTCTCCCTCTTCCCATAAGCTTTTCAATAGATGCCCTTTAATGGGACTAGTAATGGATTCCTGTTGACACCAGTTCAATCACCATTACATATAAGCTGCTCTCCAGCCCCTTCTCGCGGTTTCATTTGTGTTCCATAATGTATGTTTAATGACGGTGTTTAATTGTCATTCAGACTTTCTGTTGTCATTTTCAGTCATTTCTGTTGTGGCTGATTATGACTTTAATTGAATATTGGCCCAACACACACACACACTCATTAGTGAGTTGAGTTGATAAGGTGCAAATTGCAGAGTAACTTTGCCAGAAGTCAGTTGGCAGCACACAGCATAAGCCCGAGAAATGGGTGCCAAATCACACCAGCTCCAGTGTGGCTAAATGTATCCCCCAATATTAAGCTGTCAGTTAGAACCATTAGCATTCTTGCTCATATTGTGGCTTTATCTTTTCAGGCTAACACAAATTAACAGCTCTATACAGTGAAATACATCAAAAAAGCATTTGCAAACCCAGCAAGTATGAAATTAGTAGAATGAAAAAATAAACTTACTTTCCACCTGTCAAAAGCACCTACTGAGTCCCATTTATTGAACATTCAAATGAACACCGATCTGGTCTTCATCTTTGTCAAACATGCACAAAGACAAAATGCAGCTCTTTTACTGCGCAGAGTGATTCCTGTAAAGCATATTTCGGTGGTTTCATATTTGCAGGGTTCATTACCAAACATTAACTGTGCTGCAATTAAGCCTCATTTAACCACATTTTGCACAACAATCACATCTGATGAGCACTATTCAAAGCTGTTCAGCACTGAAACATAAAATATCCACTACATCATCATTTGGTAAAAGTCAAACTGTGAGCTCCTTTTGACGGAGCGAACATGGTGTGCAGTCTGCTCCCCCCGTCACCTTTCACTCGCTTGGTTGTTTGATGAAGAAAAGACCATCTGAATGACAAGTATGCGAGCAGAGATGTTTCAGTAGGAATGCTGTTTAGTTTATTGTTTAACAATTCTTGTAAAATTGCTATGGCTGCTGAAATGGATTTTTAAGCATTTCAAGGGTGCCTGATTTTTCAAATGAGGAAAAAAAACATCCTATACTTTCTTCAGAATATAATTTTCCATTCTGAGTGAAGGCAAAATTACCAAACCTTGTATTATAACTGACATTTTCTTAACAGTGGAACTCATTTCTACTTACAGCAATAAAGTATAACATTATGACCACCTGCTGATATTGTGTTAGTCCCCCTTTTGCTGCCAAAACAGTCCTGACCCATTAAGACATGGACTCCACTGGACCCCTGAAGGTGTGCTGTGGTATCTGCACCAGGATGTGAAAAACAGATCCTTCAGGTCCTGTAAATTGCGAGGTAGGGCCTCCCCAGATGGGCCTCATTTGTCCAGCACATCCCATAGATGCTCAATTGGAATGAGATCTGCGGAATTCGGAGGCCAAGCTAAAACCTCAAACTCGTTGCCGTGATCCTCAAACCATTATCCTGCTAAAAGAAGCCACAGCCATCCGGGAATACCGTTTCCATGAAAGAGGTCTGCAGCAATGCTTAGGTAGGTGGTACGTGTCAAAGTAATATCCACATGGATGGCAGGACCCAAGGTTTCCCAGCAGACCATTGCCCAAAGCATCACACTGCCTCTGCCGGCTTGCCTTCTTCCCATAGTTCCTCCTGGTGCCAGGTGTTCCATAGCTAAGCAATGCACATGGACCTGCCATTCACGTGATGTAAAGGAAAACATGATTCATCAGACCAGGCCAATTTCTTCCATTGCTCCGTGGTCCAGCTCTGATAATCACATATCCATTGTTGCTGTTTTTTGGTGGGGGACAGGGGTCAGCATGGGCACCCTGACTGGTATGAACTTGTTCAGCAGTTTGAGCTACAGTAGCTTGTCTATTGGATCGAACCAAACAGGTCAGCCTTCACTCCCCACATTCATCTGTGTGCCTTGGCCAGCAATCAGACTTTTTAATTTAATATTGACCACCAATCTTAATGTACAGCTGTGTTTAGTATTTATATTGTGTTTCTTATAATATTGTATATAATACCAGTATTAGCTGCTGTAACAAAGCAATTTCCTGCAAAGGATCAATAACGTTCTATCCAGACAGCATCTTTTTCAGTGAAGGCCTAGCATATTTCAGTAAGATAATGTTCAACTGCATCTATTGCATCTACAACAGCATGGCTTCATAGAATAGAAAATTCTGAGTGCTGAACTGGCCTGCCTGCAGTCCAGACTTTTGACCCACTGAAAACATTTGGAGCATCATGAATCAAAACTTTTGATCAGCTAGAATTCTATATCAGACCAGACTGGGACAAAAGTCTTCTCCCAAAAGTTCAGATTCTGCTCTCCTCATTCCCAAGATGTTTGCAGACTGTTGTTAAAAAGAGAGAGGATGCTATGTGATGGTAAACATGGCCTTTTTTGAGGCATGTTGCTGCCATCAAATTCAAAATGACCTCATTTTTTTCCTTAGAGTTGTACATTTTCTCAGTTTAAACATTCAGTATGCTTTCTATATTATTGTGAATAAAATATGAGCTTATGAGATTTGCAAATCAGTTAATTCTATTTTTATTTACATTTTACACAGCATCCCGGGTTTTTTTGGAATTATATATATATATATAGGAACATGTTTTTAACAGCGAGGAAAGAAACATTCCATAAATTACATCCCTTAAATCTTAGAGAAAATTAACCCCCAAAAGTAAAGAATTTAGGAAAATAAAGATGTCTTGACTACAATATATTTTATACATAAAGATAAATACTGATGTTATAAATAGTAAGAATCTTGAATCTCCCAAATATGAGGGTCTATGGGAGTACGGAATTCTGTGGAAATTTATAGCAAATGTACTCGCCTAATCGATATTAAAATATGAAAATTAGGGGATAATTAAACTGCAAATAAAGTAAAGAGACAGAGTGACAAGATGACTAGCTCTCCTTATTGCAATGGATTTGTTTATTTTTCTAATGCAGTCAAACTGTGATGAAACATAATTCCCAAGAATCTTGGACTCATGGCTGACCTTACAAGTAAAAATATACTAGCATATTTTTACTTGTATTTTTATAAATATAAAGAACTGACTACATCTGTATAAAGCATACTGTATCTATCCATCCCCCCGCTTATTCTGTTCAGGGTCGCGGGGGGGCTGGAGCCTGAACAGCTGCCAGAGGGCAAGAGGCAGGGTACACCCTGTACAGGTCACCAGCCTAACACAGAGAGACAGACAACCATCCACACCGATGGGCAATTTAGAATGACCAATTAACCTAACCCCAGTAACTGCATGTCTTTGGACTGTGGGAGTAAATCAGAGAACCTGGAAGAAACCCACACAGACACAGGGAGAACATGCCAAGGTGGAATTGAAACCAGGGCTTCTAGATGTTATTCTAACTGTGAGGCAGCAGTGCTAACCACCAAACCACCATGCTGCCCATACTGTATCTACTTCTTAATATAAAAAAACCACACAGAGCTAAACTTTTAATTCCCTGCCTCCTTTTGCTGGTTGCAGCCAGTTGATGCACTTTTTTAAGCTCTCCCCCTGCTGGCTACATTTTTGAAGTATAATTTGTATATGATGGAAAACAGTGAGTAATTTTCTGACATATTCAAAGTCACACACACACACACACACACACACACACACACACACACACACACACACACACTACACAAAAGCTCCTGGAGAGAAAGATGTGTGTATGCATGTGTTCCAGATGACTTGTGACAGCATGCAGTTATCCAATCCCCCACTTCTCACAGAGCCACTGTTGTGAATTAGTAATGATTCCAGCTGGAGTCCCAGAGCTGCTACCTTTTTGATGTCTTGCTGCCAAATATAGAGACGTGTGTGCGTACAGGAGCAGAAAGAATGGGATTATTACATAACCATAACTGACCTCTACGCCTGACATTTTCCATCATTGTACAGTACAGCGCAGTGTGAACTGGGGTCGCACTACTGCTCCTCTGTTTTGATCTTCTATTAAAACTCAGTGCTGTTTTTGGCCTGGTGCCTCGGTGTGGGTGGGGGGTTGGGGTGCTTCCAGGTGGTGTCATGAGGAGCTGCTGTGGGTGCAGTTTGGGCTAATGCACATGCATTCATTTCTGCTCAGAGTCAGGCACTTACGCTGCTCACGTGTCATCTTTTCCCTGTCCTCTTCTGTTGTGAGTAACAACCTCACATTTTTCTCTGCTACTGTACGTGTATTTCTGTCTTATCTCCTACTCAGTATCATCTATACATTTAAAGCATCCATATGCTTTTAACCATAAACATACTGTAAACCCTTACATGGATACTGGAACTTGTTGATAGTTCTTTGTGGCCTAAAAGATCTGGCCTGCAAATTCAAGCAACCTTATATGTTGTTTCCTTCTATTTTCTGCTCTTGTATGACATCGCCCTTAAGCAGCATCAAACTTCAAACTTTAGATGAGTTGCTGCGTCTTATTTTAATTCAGTTTCCATATTTGAAAATGCGTATTAGAACTGCAGTGATCTAATAACAATAGGAAGATTGGCACCATAATGCCCGGCATTGAACATTAATTCGGCTTAGTCTATATTTAATATGCAACAGCAATAAACATAACATAATAATTTGGATGCTGCAAATGAATTCTCTTAAAGTAAAACTATTGTTTAACTTTTAAATTGCCATGAAGTTAGTTCTCCAGCTCACTAAGAACAGTCGAAAAAAATCAGAAATGAACAATAGGCACACCACACAATATTTTGCATTTTTTTCCCTTAGAAACTATTGTCTAACAATATGTTTCAAGCATCAGTACATTTCTTTATGACATTTTAAAGCTGCATAAAGCACAGTTAAATAGTCTGAAGAAGACAGTTTAGTGACAAAGGAGACCCAGGAGTACCTTGATGTCATCTTTAATCTTTATGTTATATGAATAGCATTGTGTTGGTAAAGCCGGGTTTAGAATCACACATTTGTGTATCTCCCAGGCTTTGCAGAGAGAAGGATTATGGGAATTCACTCAATGCAGAGACACAGACGTGTGTGCAGTCCTCTAACAAACACATACACAAATGCAGAACTACTGTAAATATCTAGCGTTACACTCAGTCAGCTCTTCCCTCTCTCATACAGGTACACACTGTATACTCCCCCTTTTGGATTTTTGTTACGACTTAACGTTGGACCACCTGCTGGCTTCTGGACTCAAAGTTAGCTTTTAGGTCACTGTTATATCTTTTTTTTTTGAGCCACAAGTTACCGTATTTGTTCCAGAGGGTGAATTTCTAAGTAATCGCCATTTGAAAATGCATGAGTACAACACACATGCACAGTAATTAGTGTTACATACCTAACTAATAACAGACGAGAATTTCACACACAAAATCTGAAGCACAAACCTCACACAGCAAGCCATGTTATTTGGCAAATCATTTGGGTAAATGCTCCATAAGACACCAACACCACTAATGTAGTCAAGAGGTCCATTTCAGTGACTTTAATTAATAGAGGCGAGGCCTAATTTAAAGCCTTGAGAAAATCCAAATGAACAAATTATGTTAAAATAAGTCACTCACTGTACAATTGCTATGAAAAGGGAAATGTGAATATGGGAGTCTATGTGGATTTACTTGTTTTTGGAGTCAGCCTCAAGTGGCCACTAGAGGAACTGCAGTTTTTTGGCACCTCCACGGTTGGCTTCATTTTTCAGCTCCTGAGATTGCTTTTTTGTAGACACTAAACTACAAAATATTCTGTGAGCAAAACTTTCTCTAAGTTTTCTCTCTTTCATTAAACTGCCTTTGTTGCTTTGCGATTGTATTTTGCAGCCTGTATTTTCAGTGCATTGAGCAATAATGTTGAAAATCTGTGGTTTGCATTAGCTAACAAAAGAAATGAATTCTCTCTGACGCTGTTTTGCTTTGTTTGGAGTGATACAAGGGGGGAACCAAACTAGATATTTTAATTGCTAATTTTACCTGACTGAGCACAACACAGCCAACATGCCATATACACAATGGAGGCACTCATGGCTTACATCCTTTCACATTTTCCAGCCTTTCCATTTAATGGTCAGCCACAGTGTGTTCAAGTGAAGCCTAAAAAAAATGAACACAAAGCTTTGTTTTGAAAAGTAAACTTGAGAGTTTTGTCAGTAATCGCCGAGCTGCCAGCAATAATATGCAACCCCTGCAGATGCATTGGTAATGATTTGTACTCCTGAGCAGGGAAAAATCATACTATCTGCACCTTATTATGATGTACTGAATAAGATTCTCACATCAATATGCTGTTCCCACCGGCTGCGACATTACTGCAATGCTAATGAAGGAAACGCTTAGTGAATAGTGGGATCATTAAACTGTGTGTGGAGAAGGAGGAATAGAGTGGAGAGGCAGAAAGGAGTCTGATGGTGATGATGATGATGGTGATGTATGGATGTTTCCTAGAAATGAAGCCTCAATTTAAGTTGTATTTGCTCAGCTCAATCTGGCAAAGATGGTAAATGTGTCCCGACTCCCCTCCTAATGAGAGGACACTGGCAATAATGTTCAAGCCTGGAGCCAAAAGAGAGACAGAGAGGGAGAAAGAGCATGGTGGCATGCGTGTTTGTTTCTTGGACAAATCAGTGGTGCGTTAGAGATTGGAAAACAGGCCCGTGTAGAGAAGAGATTAGAAAATCAAGATTGTTCATTGTCAGCAGGTGCTGGTGCCCAAGTCTAAAGAGAGAAGGGTGCAGAGAAAGAGGAAAGAGCGAGAGTCAGGATAGTGGAAAACTGCCATTCATCAAAAACTCCTCAAATAGTAGGGAATGAATGTTAAAATTGGTTTAAAAGCAGATATGACAAAAACACAAAAGCACTGATGGATCCCTGGTTCTTCCCTGATAGACAGATATAGCAGTGACACACAAACACACACACACAGACAAACACAGGGTCTCTCACTGAAGTGTGCTGTCAGCATCAGTACCGCAGTTATTCATCAAAGGCTCTCCTCCCCTTCGTCTCTCCTCATCTTCCCTTCTCCTCTTCCTCACACACTACAACATGTATGATGGTGCAGAAAATGTGAAATGGCTTGTTTTTTGAGTAATCCAATGAGGTTAGATGTTTGGTTTATAATTTCAACATTTTTGGGAGCCTGATTTTAAAGAGTCTTTGATTTTTAACCATCAGTGATCGGTTTTGTTGGCTGAAATCACTGCTAGCAGAGTCATTTTGCTGTGATCAATGTTATATTTGTATTTTGTGAGTGGACTGAACACCCATATGGTTGTTCAGTGATATGTTTCCATATGACTGAATGACTTTAACCTTGTAAAGTCTCAGTCCCATAGGCCTAAAGACCATGTGGCAATCTCCAGGCACCAGTTGGCGAGTGGTTGTTGGCAGCTGCAACTGTAGGTGAAGTCAGTTGCAAAGAGGGTGCTGCACCACAAGCCTCCTCGTGATTGCACTGTCGCTGGACCTGAAATGGGAAACGGAGACCACTGGCCTTCAAAGTTAAAGTTGTCTTACACTGCTGTAACCGACACATTTCGAAAGGTGCAACTTTTACTTTGAAGTTGAACGGTCACCATTTCTGGTTTGCGTCACAGTTTTTAGTTTCTCTACTGCCTAGAGAGTAGTTGGCCAGTGTTTGCAGACAAGTCAGTGTCTATCATGCAAACAACAGGTAACCTTGGCAATCTGCTGTGGAGCAAAGCAATTGGAAGGAGGTATATGTATATGTATCTGAGACCAATTTCACCCAGCAACTGCCAGCAACCACTCACCAACCAGTCAGAGAATACACAGTTTCCCTAGCGAGGTGGTTGCCTGGGGATCACCTACCAGTCTCTGTGCCTGTGTGACTGGGGCCTAAGAGAGGTTGGGGGCATTGGGGTCATGAACGCTTTGAATGGCAGGTGTGCCAACATGGGCAGTTGAAGCCACTAGATGTTTCCTAGGCTTCACTCCAATAATTTTGGCTGGAGCGCTCCAAGGTGTTTATGGTAATGGAACCTTTAAGAGCATTTGTAATGGAATTATTTGACAAATAAAACGGCCTGCTGTACAGACCACCCAAAAACTTTGTCCTTCAGTTTTGGTGAGGGAAATTTTAGCATTTTTTTAGTCTGTCACTTAACACTAGAAGGGATCAATGTATGTGCATTGCTGTCGTACAGTTTCTGGATGCAGCTTGCTAACCAAGCTCGCTAGTGTTGGCTAATAACCTCTCATCCAAGTATGATCACTTTTGGCGCCATTAAAACCCCATATGGCTAACCTGGAATCAAACTGCAGATTCCTGAAACAAATAGGCAGTGTAATGGTGGCTTGTCCATCTTTTACATACAATCTAGAGTCAGCTGCCTCACCATACCTCACCCCATTACATGTACTTAGTTGCTGTATTAACGAGGGGAAAAAAATGCACTTCGTTTAATCTACTCCTTGCAGTACTATTATTCATAGTGCTTCAGGAAGCAAAGAAATTCAGAGGTTTGCAGGTCTGCAAGGGGTTAAGTGGGGAAGCCATTTGACTCGAATAAATCTTTGATGGGGGATTAGAGGGTTGAAGTTGCTGTATTTGCTAAAGAGGAACTCCAGGTTGCAGGGCACCCATGGGGATTTCTCCCAGCAAAATGAGTTTAATTTCACAATAATTTCATTTGCAAGAACATATCCCATTAGAGCCTGAATGAGGGAAACTGGTTTAATAATAGACATCAGCATTACTGCTATTACATCCCTGGATACATAGCTAACTGTTCTAAAGTTTAATACCAAACAATCAACAATAGTATGATGTGTGTTCAGGGACTATACTAATTAGGTCAGCCTATTGGGCCTAATCTGAGATGAATCAGAAGACAGACTTTAGCCATTTTTAAATATAGGAATCAGCAAATGTGCAACACTTCTGTCTAGCTCCATTGTGCTTACACGTCGATAGCTTTGAATTTGGAAAACCTTCATGGGATGAAAGTGACTTTAACATCTCAATGCAATACATGGACACATGTGATCATGCTATCACACACACGCCTGAAATGTGATGGCACCCGAGCCAGCAGCTTCCTGTTAGGTAACAGAGAGGTTTGCAGCCTCAGCATTGGGCATCTGTCCTTGTAGGAAGAGACATAAAGGGATGCTAAGAAAAGATGCTTACATCAAGCCATCAACCATGTACACTTTCTCTCTTTTTTGCTCTTGCATGTGCTTTCTAACTCAATCGCCCTCTCTACAGCTTTCCTCTGTTTCTCCTTCTAAGGAGGACAGTCTATCTACCCGATGCCAGCACTTCAATCAGAGCCACTTAAGAAAATAAGCTGTTGCCATCTTTGTGCTGCTGGTTGGTGCCACCATCGTTTGCTGTAAAACTCTCAGGAGGCAGGTGCAGAATTCCTCAAAGAAACACAGTTTCCTGTCCAAGAATAAGCTAACATGACACATGTTTATCCATAATAAAACTAAAGAATTTTATGTGCTCATTATATATGACGCTTCACATTATCTCAAGATAAAGTTACGTTCACTGTAGATTAAACGACTGACTGAAATTATGGCATTAAATATAACTTTGACCAAGATGCTATGGACATTTAACTCAAAGATGCAGTGGATGAACACACGCATAGTGACTAGAACAGTGATTAGAGCATGCCATATGTATTAAGGATACTGTGCTGCAGTGGTTTGAATTATATTTATCTATTAAACTCCAATTTGTTTGTCTAAATGGGGAGTATTCCTCACACACTAAGGTTAATATGGAGTTCCACAGGGTTCTGTGCTAGGAGCAATTCTGTTTACACTGGACATGCTTCCCTTTGGCAGTATTATTATAAAACATTGCATACAGTTTCACTGTTATGCAGATGATACCCAGCTTTACCTATCCATGAAGCCAGATGACACATGTTAATTAGTTAAACTGCAGTAATGTCTTAAAGACATAAAGGCCTGAATGACCTCTAATACTCTGCTTCTAAATACAACCTTAGAAACATTGTGTCTAACCAGATACTTACTCTGGATGACATTACCTTGGCCTCCAGTAACACTGTGAGAAATCTTGGAGTCATTTTTGACCAGGCTATGTCCTTCAATGCATACATTAAGCAAATATGTAGGACTGCTTTTTTGCATTAGTGCAATATTTCTAAAATTAGAAACATCCTGTCTCAGCATGATGCTGAAAAGCCAATTCTTGCATTTATTACTTCTAGGCTGGACTATTGTAATTCATTATTATCAGGTTGTCCTAAAAGCTCCCTGAAAAGCCTTCAACTGATCCAAAATGCGGCAGTGAGGGTACTAATTGGGACCAAAAAGAAAGAGTATATTTCTCCCGTATTGGTTTCTCTTCATTGGCTCCTTGTTAAATCCAGGATTGAATTTAAAATCATTCTCACACATAAGACCTTGTATAATCAGGCCCCACCTAATCTTAAAGATCTCATAGTACCATATCACCCCAAAAGAGCACTTTGCTCTCAGACTGCTGGCTTACTTGTGGTTTCTGGGGTATTTAAAAGTAGAATGGGAGGCAGAGCCTTCAGCTTTCAGACCCCTCTTCTGTGAAACCAGCTCTCAGTTTGGATTTGGGAGACAGACACCCTCTCTATTTTTAAGACTAGGCTTAAAACCTTCCTTTTTGATGACCATTATAGTTTTATTTTTAAGACAAGACTTACAACCTACCTTTTTGATAAAGCTTATAGTTAGGACTGGATCAGATGACCCTGAACATGTAACTGAGAAACACTCAGTGAATCATGTTCCCATGATTCACTGAGTGTTTCTTTTCATTCACCACTTTTCACTATTATATGTGTTTCTAAACCACTCTGCATTTAATCATGAGTTATTATTCATCTCTGACTCTTCCACAGCTTGTGTTTTTTCCTGTCTCCTGCCCCTCACCCCTCAACCAGTCACAGCAGATGACTGCCCCTCCCCTGAGCATGGTTTTGATGAAGGTTTCTTCCTGTTAAAAGGGAGTTTTTTTCTTCCCACTGCTAGCAAGTGCTTGCTCATAGGGGATTATTTTGACTGTTGGCTTTTCTCTGTAATTATTGTATGGTTTTTACTAGGGATGTGCGAGACTAGTTGAATAGATGACTTATTGTCACTATTGTCACTAGTCTGTAACAGACGTGCTGGTCAGTCAGCCTAATTGTTAAAATTTTAATTTTTGCTGTAAATGGTTGTCCTAAATGTTACGTAGCCATCTGCTACCAGATAGACCTGCAGCCCTGACATTGTTATACAAAAATGCCATAACTTTATAAAGTGACCTGAAGCACACCACCCGAGAAACACCGTCATTTCCTTCTGTGCATTTCCAGTTTTTGTAGGCAGGCACCGCATATAAAACACCCAGACATCACCACACGTTAAACGCACCTGCAAAAGCATAAATGCCGGCAACAACATCGGCCACTTCTGTAGGTTTCGTCGTAGATCTACAGAGACCCAGCGCTGAAGTCTGAATCAAGGATAAGCTGGAGGGGGAGGCTGGGGGAGAGGGAGGGCTGGACTTCACTGCTCAGGCTTCAGCCCCATGACCCAGCTCCAAATAAGTGGAAGAAAATGGATGGATATTTGTATTGTATTGTTTTATTACAATTCAGTGTCATGAATTGTAGAACAACGAGCATCGTTCATAATGCACGGCACAATGCGCCACAATTTTAAGTTGCACTTTATTTGTTTTTCGGATGTTTATTTTCTCATATTTCAATGATGCGTAAACATCGTTTGCAATTATGTGTTTTCATATATTTAACATGAATTTATTTAAATTTTTTCTTCATTCTTTGGAGTATAATGTGCAGTGTTTATAATGCACAATGTGCTGTGGCACACAGTTAAAGTGCGATTCATTATTGAAGAATGCGATTAATGCAGATGTCTTTGTTTAGATAGTTTTTGACTATTTTGAGTACATTTCATGACAGAGGCACATACACACATTATTACAAGCAACAGCAGGATTGTGTGTGTGTGTGTGTGTGTGTGTATATGTGTATGCGTATATGTATATACATGTGTATAGATATGTGGATGTGTGAGTATATGTATGTATGTGTAAGTGTATGTATGTATATATATGTCATTCTTTGATTTTTTTTTCTTCTCCATTTGTTGTTTTTTTCACTTTCTCCCTACCCTTTCCTTTCTACCTGTCACGCCTGGCGTAAATAAATAAAATAAATTTAAAATACAAACATTAACAAGAGTAGCCCATTGGGAAACTTACAGAGCTATTCTTGGAAAAGCAAATATGTTTGGTACACCAGAGCATTTGGATCATATTCCAATTGCGAAAAATGCCAGACATGACAGGCTTTAAAAAAAAAAAAAGATAGTTTTTGACTTTGTCCATTCAACAGTCCTAAAATGTAACTTGATATCTGAGTGTTTCTTAGCCTTAGACTAGTCGATTGGTCTATTTTTTCCTTGTTTAGTTGACTAAGAAATTAGTCGCCAGGAACATCCCTAGTATTTATTTTATAACATAAAGCACCTTGAGACAACTGTGTGTTGTTATATTATATATTTGGCGTTATATAAACAAAACTGAATTAAATTGAATTAGCTCATTCAAAACTTTTTCAAAATATGCAGTGCATGAATACTATGCAAACACTTTATATATGAAGGGGAGACGTTTACTGCATGACAATTGGATTAAAAATATTACGAGAAGACAAAACTGAAACAATGAAAAACCAGGAAGGCAAGTAAACCTTACTGCCTCCAGTCCCAGCATCACAAAGAACACATTTTTGTTGCCGCTGGGTGAGGTCAGGTCAGGTCAGGTCTTGTAGTTGGGGAGTGAGCTAATCCCCTACTGGGATGGAATATCCATTTACAAATGTACCCCGCTGTCAGTAGCATCCTCCAGCAAGACAATGACCTAACTATCCAATGTGATGGGAAATAGGCTGCAATGGTCCCACATCCAATTTCTGCACTAAAATTATTCTCAGAACAACTGTCCTTTTAGTGAGAATGATTGTGATTGTGCTTTCCAAACACTATATTTGTATTATCACTAATACAAGTGAGCATGCACAAAGATATTACCAGTAATCTATTTCTGGCCATCCGAGAGAGAGAGTAGCAAATTATAAAAACTAGATCAATGGAGGAGGAACAGACAGTTATCCGTGTTCACTTTTAAGATCAACTAAATTCATTTGGAAACACAAAATATTTTACCACATCCCTGCTGTGCTGCCTGCTCGCTTACCTGCAGGGGAGACAAGAGAAAGGTGAATCGCTTTAGTCCCATGAGCCTTAAAATTGAATTGCACGGCCAAGGAGAAAAGGGCCAAATATTCATGAATGAGAAGAGATGTGATGATGTCAGCAGCTCTGAGGCCAGCACTTTTTTTCCTTTTTTTTTAAATTTTTTTTTTAGGGTAGCAGCATGCATGGATGATGTGCATGTGCATGTGTGACATTGCAGAGATGCCTCTATGGTAAGCTGAACACTTGAACAGGTTCAGGTTGTCATCAGGGGAAAGTTCAGTAAAGTAATGGGCTGAAACTCATTTTTATTATCTCCATATCACACTCTTGACACGTTTCCTTCCACCTTTTTTCCCTCTTCCTGAACTCTTCCACCATTATTCCCTCTGCTGGACTTAAATCTTCCTCCCTCTCTTTCAGTCTGTCTCCACTTTTCTATTGTTCGAATTTCTTTCAAGTCATTATTTTCCGTCAAATTTCTACTATAATTTCTCACCTCATTTCACTTGAGTTCCGTTTTCATCTTCATTTGCATGGCTCAATCATAAATATTCCCCTGCCCAACACACACACAGACACACGCACACGCACACGCACACACACACACACACACACACACACACACACACAAACACATGCTAACACACAGTGTAATTAAACTCCCCCAGGGGCATTTTGGGGGTTAGCAGTGAGAAGAGGCGAAGAAAAAGTGAGCGATAATGCCACTTCAAAGCGGCTGCAGACCGGCTCATTCCCCTCAAGCTTCAAATGGATTAAGGCCACTTCTGGCCTTTTTTGTACCCCATCAGCTCCACTTCAGTTCCACACAGAGCACCCTCTTGGACCAAATGTATCCAGGTACACTCCAAACTCAACTTAGAATGGAAAACAAGCTCTCCAGAATAAAAAGTGATCACAATAAAGTTTATTGTACTTTGAGTACTGCACTCTAATTACAAATATCAGAATGATCTGTTCTTCCATTTTAAGGTTAATGTGATCCAGTCCAAGTTTTTTAAAGCTTAAAAAGCAAGCTAAATAGCGAGAATAAGCTAATGATCTAATGAAAATTGCTTGTATAGTTACACAATACTCTCATGTCATAAAGACAGACAAAGCTTCTGGGTCTGTAAAATAAAACCAGTAGTTTAGAATTTGCAGAAGTGCCTTAAATCTGTGACTCCTCTGTTTTCAAAAAGAAGCCTGTGTGTTTCTTGATGAATTTATGGTCTCATCTGCTAGTTTAATTGACTACAAAATGATGGTCATTTTGTAAATGACTATTCCCATTGGTGTTAAAGGGAGAATAACCAGGTAGAGAGAGAGTTCAACGTTCCTTGGTTTCTCTGTCATATTCACCAATCATTCATCAGATCTGGTTTCAAAACATCAAGATGAAGACGATGAAAATGCTCAGCTTGAGGACCTCACTAACCACATTTAGTGGTTGATGCCACAGTTACATTCTCCTTTTTTATGCAGTCTATGAAGCACGTGTCTTTCAGCCAGGAGAGACACTGCACCCGTCCGTCTTAGTGAAGACAGAGCTGAGCGTAAAAGCAAGGCTTTCAGTTTACCAGTCAATCTAAGTCCCTACCCTCACCTATGGTCACCAGCTTTGGGTAGTGCCCAAAATAACAAGATCATGGATACAAGCAGTGGAAATGAGCTTCTTCCAAAAGATGACTGGCCTCTCCCTTAGCGATAGGGTGAGGAGTGCAGTCATTGAGGAAGGGCTTAGTTTAGATGCGCTACCATCAAAAAGAGCCAGTTGAGGTGGTTCAAACATCTGACTAGGATGCCTTCTGGGTGCATGAGGTGTTCTGGGAGGAGACCCTGGGGCAGATCCAGGACAAGCTGGACTCTCGGCTGGCCTGGGAACACCTCAGTGTTCGCCTTGATAAGCTGGAGGACATGGCTGGTGAGAGGGAGTTCTGGGTTTTTCTGCTTGAGCTGCTGCCCCTGCACTCAGCCCTCAGCCTTTTATAGGTGGAATAAAATGGATGGATGGAATAAAAATTATACAATTCTTTTCCCGACATTTTTTGGTGAAAACTTTCATAATGACAGAACATATGTGTTATTTAATTTTTGAAATTTTATTGATTTTTCACATATTTAAAAATAACAGGAAAATTCTTTAAAATTTATAGAAAAAAATTCTGTTAAATTACATATTTGTTTTACAGTATACTGTAACAGGATGGCATTGTTGCAACAAGTTTGTGAAACGTCTTCCCTCCTAGATATTCAGTGATCAACTGTAAGCATTTAGGAAACACAGCACCTCAACCAAAAAGTGTCCGACCACATACCTGTAAAGTAACAGAGCCTATGAGTCCCAAGGCACACAAACTGCAGAGTTACAAACCTCCACTGACGTTAACATCAGCATAAAAACCAGGATTGCCAGGAGCTTCGTGCCATGGGTGTCCATGTAATGTGATATTTGGAATCCCCATATATGATTTACTGTATGCCTATATGTATCATTATCAATTTGCCCTTCAGATCAATCTATTGACCTTGAAGGAGAGGTCAGAGGTCAAATGTGGTATGATATTTTAAATCTCTATATGGTATTTTCTATATGTTTACAACACACACCACATTTTTAAGAATCATAGTTTCTAAGTTGTAAGGCTTTTTGCCAGTTTTCAACCAATAAATCATTAAGTTGACCTTGAAGAACTTGATGGACGTAAGCCAAATTTTAATGGATTGTTAACACGACCCCTCTCTACACCTCTACAGCATTTGATCAGAATTCATTCAAAACTTTTCCAGCTATCATGTTTTCAGGCAAACACTACCAAAAACATTACCTCCTTTGGCAGAGGCAACCAGTGCATATCAAGGGGTGGGGGTTTGGGAAACCAGAGGTCACCGGAGGAGATTATGCTCGTCTGAACCTAAGTTGAGTGATAAAACTGTCAGCGGCACAGCAAAGAGATATGAATGTTGTCGTCTTAAAATTGTTCTTATAACCTTCAACGGGAGTGAAGAGCAAAGAGAGGAAAGGAGAGGAACAGAGTGGCACGTCAGCCACTTCTCTCTGAAACAAAAGAGACATTAAGAGGGATCTGCTGAGAATGTTAATCATGTATTGATCTGTGTAATCTGTGTCCCTGAGCACCTACACATGAGAGCAATGGACAGCATTTTGCCACACTGCAGGAGAAACACTGGCCCTGTTTTATTCTTAATAAGGTGCACGAGCTTTGTGGGACCCTTGATTCCCCTTTATTGACCTACTACTGTCTGGACCTCCCATTAAGAGACCATAATGGATCCACAATTAGTAAGATGTTATGTACCTGCAAGATCCTTTTCATTTTATTGTGCAAGTATGGGATCCATAGGTCCTTCTGTTGCACATATGAACCATTTTTCTCACAAGTCACACTAACAATTGATTTCCTGTTTATAGATTCATCCCTGTTGTTCATTTCTACACAGGATAGTTCATGTTTTACTGCACGGGGGTCACTTTTCCTTCCTTTTAGCCCCAGGAATCCCATTTACAGCTTATTTAATTTTAGAAATCATTAAATGTCTTGCAAAAAAAAATGTTTTGATACTCTTCTTCAAGGCTTGCTTTGGTTTTGCATCACTGCTCCACTTTAAAAATGACATAAGGAAGGTCTTCAATTAATGGTTGTGTCATTTGAAACGTTAAGATTTTAGCATTTACAGGGTCTAAGTGAAGCTAAAGCTATGCCTTCTTAGAGTATTTTTTGTAAAAGCTGTGATAATGCCTTCTGAAACATAGTGGAATAAAGGTGTACAGCAGCAGGAAATGGAAATATCCCAAGTAAGGTACTTTGGAGGGGACATATGCTCAATTCTAGTTCCATCTTTTTATTCTTAGACTCTATAGTAGCTATGCATGATTCCTAGTTCAAAATTATCATTATATTATATTAATTAATATTAATTACATCAGTTCTTACTCTTTTTGAAACAAGATGTTGTAGCCTTTTTCCAACCCTTTAAGTAAATGATATTCTGATTGGATACAGTTCACAAACAGAACATTTTAACAGCAGGTGGGTGGGGCTTGTGTGCCAACAGCCAGCTTCACTGTTAAAAAAAGTAAGTAAGTAGAAGGACACTCAATACAGTGCATCCCTTGATGCATCCTAATAACATCCTCTAAAAATCTTACATGAACAAAAGAAAAACAAACATTTGCAGAGATATGAATCATATGTGTGTCTATGATTTTTGTGTAGGGTATTACTACATTATACATTAGTTGCAGTCAATGAACCTTAAAGGCTGAAAGTTACCACAAAGTGTTCAAATCTATGAAGTGCCCCTTTTAAATGACACTATTGCACTATCATACACATTCTGAAGAGATATTCCTTAAATCTTTCTCTTACGCCCTCAAGAAACCGAAAATATTAATCTGTTATGTTAAATTTATGTCCATTGTTACACTGGAAGTTCACTAACACCTGAATTGGGCTGGGCTGTTGGTTAATCTGGTTATTTTTTAATAGAACAAGTCACTGCTGATCTATAGAATATCATTAAAAAGAGAAAAATAGCATCAAAATGACTAACAATCCTAAATAGAAACACTGATATTATCACATCACAAATACATGGGTTTATTTAAAAACTGTGTTATCAAATTGTTTGTCAAGCAGAGCAGCTCCAAAATCACCATCACATTCTCAAGCCGGCAGCACGGTGGCGTGGTGGTTAGCACTGCTGCCTCACAGCTGGAATAACATCTAGAAGGGTTTGAGTCCACCTTGGCCCGGGCCTCTCGCTGTGTGGAGTTTGCATGTTCTCTCCGTGTCTGCGTGGGTTTCCTCCGGGCACTTTCTTCCCCCAGTTCAAAGACATGCACTTACTGGGGTCAGGTTAATTGGCCACTCTAAATTGCCCATAGGTGTGAATGTGAGTATGGTTGTCTGTCTCTCTGTGTTGGCCCTGCGACAGGATAAGCGGAGGAGAATGGATGGATTCTCGACCCACAGAGTCAAATACTGCTGCGCCATCAGATGCTGGTGATATCGCAGGAATACACATAAAGTGTCATTTGGCGTTGCTGTCTTCCAGTAGATATACTTCCCAAGATATACAAGGCATGCAGGTACAGAGTCTGCAGTAGATGGCTGGACAGGTGGAGTGACTCACTTTGTTCTCCACAGTTTTTCATTTGCTGATTGGTTTAGGTTTTTTTACTCTGGTTAGGTTTAGACATGAAAATTTATTTTAATTATTTTATGTACCATGCTATTTTTTGGTCAAAATAAACGTTCAAGGTATTTAAAAAAAAAAAGACACTCAACTGGTGCGTTTAAATGTGATGCCACAAACCTCAATGTTAGGCGAGTAATAGTCAGAGATCCGGGTCATTACTGCATTGTGACCAAAGCAGCCCTTGTGCGCATCTTTGAGACCCCAATGGCTTTGACAAAAATACAGTATTTGATGCCCCCGGAACAGATGAGCAGATGATGGCGTGAATTCAAGCTGTGTCTTCAGTTTGCGTCTTTATTGTTAAAACATTGTTGGGAAGTTACTAAACAAGGCCCCCATATGTTATATATAAATCCTGTATATTATATAAATATCTTCAGATTTATTGATATTGGAATGTCCGCCCCCACCCCCACCCCCACCCCCAAGTTTTTTTAAATAAATAAATAAATTGTACATGCGTCAGGTAATCAGGTGACTCTACTCTCAAAACTCCCAAATCCAACTAGCAGTGAGGTACAGGAATGCAGCAAGCTGTCACACAGTGAAAGTTTTCCACGTTTTCCCTGATAAATTATCAGCTGATTAAAATTCTGATTCTAAATCTGTCTCAAACCAATAACTACCATCACTGACATCAGTCAGGTATACTGCTTTTGAGTCAAATAATGATTTTTCTTTGGAGGTGTGGCTAATATTTTTGCAAAAAAACTTACCAAGGGCTCATGCGTGTGTGTGTGTGTGTGTGTGTGTGTGTGTGTGTGTGTGTGAGAGAGAGAGAGAGAGAGAGAGAGAGTCGTAGGCTGTGGCGGCACGTTGCACTCTGCAGCACTTGCGCACTTCTACGCTCCGTTCGCCTCTCCGCGTAGTGAAATCCTCCCTACGCCGACTTTCCTTCACAGCTAGCCTGAAAGTCTGCCGGTGGTCGGAGGGCCGTCGTTGAGAGTCCACCGAGACAACTGAGAACAGCATCGTGCACCCCCCCCCCCTTCCCTTTCCCACCCTCGCCTTAACCCTCCTCCATCTGTTCTGGCCGTTGTTGCGCTTCTGCTGCTGCAGCGTCTAAGTTCAGGTGAGCCGGCACAACAAGTCCTCTCCTCTGGTACCCTAGCCGGGGATGCTCGCTTCCTCCCGTTAAACGCGATGTTCTAAATGGGCCGCACAGGATGTGAAGCCTCACCAGAAGAAGCAGGAGGATGGCTAAACCGGGCTTGTCTGCGGCGGTGCTGCTGCTCCTGCTGGGCTTCCTCTCGGCGTCCTCCGTTAATGCCGGTGAGTTTTACCACAGGTTGATGAGCGATCAACGTGAGTAAATGAGTGTTGCTGAATAAAGACATGTTGTATTTGTTTTTTCTTTGTTTTTTTTTGTTTTTTTAGTGTGAGTACACAGCTGACTGATGCCATGCATGTGGTATGCATTTCAGTGGAGCGCATCCCTTTGGCAAGGCACCTGACATGACACATTGGTGTGTTCGCATGTGCGTGCATCAGCATCAACGTTTGCATCGGCTAGGTGGAAACAATAAGCTTTGTAATACCAAAAATGGCTGACACAAGTTGGTCTCCTACTGCATCGAGACTTGGCAGTTTAACCCCAGTTTGTGTGATGTTTTTGGATATCTGTCATTTTCAAAAACAGTCTTTGTTGCAAAGTGTGGTTGGATCAATAAGTTCTCAATTTCACACAAAGATGTGTACTTAAATGTAAATAATAAAATTATTATGCTCCAATTTTAGTTGGTTAACTGAGCAATCAGTAGGACCTCAGATGTGAGCATTTGCCGCTTTCCCTTGTCTTACATATTTTGATCTGACAAATCAAGATATCAGTAAAAATCATTTTGGCTGCTGGAATATTTCAGTTGTCCTTTTTGGCCATTTTCTGACATTTTTTTAGATGATTTATTATTATTATTATTATTTGAGGAGATAATCTTTAATATCTGCTTTAAAATGTGCAGCCAAGCTTCAACCATCCAGTATCCTGAAGGGATGTGAAATGAATTATTTCCATTTAAAGCCCCTACATACAACACGTCTAACCCTCGTATATTTTCATTCACGTTGGGGATACTATCTCATCTATCTTGCATGTTTTTCACCTGCAGCAATTTATATTAAAGAAGAACATTCATCTCAGGCATAAGAGCTTGGTTACACTGCATCCTGATGATAAGCTGAGAGATGACAGTCCCGTGAAAAGCCCAAATCTTGGTGATAAGATCATGTGGGATTTATCTCAGCCTCCAGAGATCTGATATTTGGCTTCTTGAGGCTGGGGATGAATGTAGTTTTAAGAAGGAATTCTTGTAATTCTGCAGCAAACGACTTAGGAATGAATGGGAATGCCTCTCTGCCTTTGCATTGTCTCTGTCCGTGTGAGCACGGGAAGATAAACAGTGAGAAAACAGCTAGTCAAACAGGGAGTCATAGCAATGGATCATGCCCGTACAGTAGTTGGGAACACACCGCACATCTACTCTGTATCAACAAGACACACACACACACACACACACACACACACACACACACACACACACACACACACACACACACACACACACACACACACGCACCCTTTGGGAACCAGTTGCCAGTTGAGTTTGTTGCCTACCAAAAATGACCAACACGATCTAACACACTGTACTGTGATGATTGTGTTATGAGTGAACAGAAAGGGAGGGAGGCTGAGTGAGAGAAAAAGAGAGCACACTATTACACCACCATTTGACTCTCTGTACAAGTCTCAGGCTGTGTGTTCAATATTTGCAGTGGTTTCATACAACAACAGAATTTTCCAGCAGTGACTGACGGCGTTTCTGCTGGTAACCTGACAGGGAGAAAGAAAGAGCACGCAAGTAAATATTTTTGAAGAAGAAGCTTGAAAAGTACTTTTCCAGTTAGAGCTACGGTAAAAAATGGTGCAAAAAATAAAATAAAATAAAAACATGCCCTTTCCTGTGCAGTTGCACTACAATAAGCTGACTTGAGAGGAGAAAAAAATGGTGGGGCGGTCTACAACTTTTGAGGCGTTATGAACATTATTTTCATTTTTATGGCATGAAAGCACAAGAAAGTGATGATAAAGCGCAAACTGTGCAGAGGCCAGAAACAACTATCCACCGCTGCTGATCATAGACTATGGACACAGCGATGGTGACATCATTCATTGGTTTGTGGACTCTGCATTTTAAAGCCTTCGGGCTGCTGTCGTGTTGGTTTTTTTGGCAGCCAGAAGTGAAAACACTGCAGTTCAAAGTTATGAGCTAATGCTTGCAAGCTTGGTTAGGCCCCGCTGCACCTTTTTGAAATAATTTGGCTGCAGCTTTTCTTTTAAGAGCAAATGGTTTCCATTTCTGTTTCTGTTTCACTACCACTCGGTGAGCAGTTGGTGAGTCTTTCATGCAAGTTACGGGAACTACCGCAATATACAAGCAGCCTAAGCAATCGCAATGAGGTGTTTGGAGCAGCACTAAGTACTTCTTTGCGACTAATTTTGCCTATGGCGACTGCCAGCAACCACTCAACAACTGGTTGGAGAATACGGTGTGGTTTCTAAATGTTTCCACTTTGCAGTAACACCACTGACAGCTGATCATGGAATATGTAGGAGGAAATAAATTTCATGAATTGAGTTGTTGCAACAGTGCCACCCTATTACTATACTGTACCATGCTGGAATTCAGTGAGCTCTTTACAACGACCCATTCTTTCACAAATGTTTGTAAAGGCAGACTGCATGGCTAGGTGTTTGATTTTATACACCTGTGGCAACGGGACTGAAAACACCTGAATTGAGAGATTAAGAGGTGTGGAACAATATTTTGCCCACTAAAATGCAGAAACAACAGTGGACAAGTTCAGTTCAGTGACTCCAATGAGCGAAGCTGAGGCCTGGCAGACAGCTGTTGGCTACAGGTGACCGTGTTGTGACACCTGTCGCCAACAGCTGTAGGTGAAGGTAAAACTGGAAGTGTGTGGTCAATATTGACTCTGTTGTAGAAGCACGTCCAGTTTGGTGGCTGCTTTTAATTTCCAGAAAGCTGGTGGAAAATAACTGTTTTAGTGGAGACAGGGAAAAAAAGTTTAATAAACTGGAATTTGCACATGTCCTCATCCATCTGGATATTTATGCCACAGAACAGATGAATGCACCTCTCAGTTTAGTGTGTGTGTGTGCATGTGTGTGTTCAAGTACGATGTCAAGGTCTGACTCTGACGTTGCTTTTACAAGTCAGGCTCATGGGAAATACAGCTCTGTCTGTGATCACAGAAGACCTTGAATTGCTCTTAACTCTCACGCAAACACACACATCGCTCTGTGCAAACTTCGCAGCTAGGAAATGAAAAAAGTAAAGGTAGACTGTAATTTAATCCATCATAGTTAATGTCCTGGTCAACAAATGCATCATGGGTGTGATATTTATTTATTTATTTATTTTTTTGCACAAGTGGCAATTGACAGCGGAAATATATCCTCATGAATCACACTTTAATAAGATGTGCGGAGGACAAAAAGAGAGAAAAGTTAAAGATGAGAAAATGTGTGTGAAAGAATAACCGTAAGAGATTAGAGGAAGTATCTTTTCAAATGGAAACACCAAGAGGTATGTGGTTAATTAGGGCTGGTATTAATGAAAGCAGAAAGATTAATTTGCAAGAGGTGAAAAGAAGAGCTTAAGGAAGGCGAGAGCAAGAGCACAGAAGAGGTGAAGGTTTGTTCGGGTTGTAGCATGTATTGTTATGAAGTGTAAAGAATATTTATGCTCTGTCTCTTTTCATTTCTTTCCTCTGGCCGTGCATGTGCGTCAGACACCCTGCTGTCAGCTCCACTCAATGTGACCATCAGAGAACTCGAGGTTAACTCTGCTGTGGTTACGTGGGAAATCTTGGAGGGAGACCCAGTCATTGGCTTCGCCATCACCCAACAGGTACTTCTGCATGTGCCCTAGAGCCCAACTGATGTAAGATTTTTTTTTTAGACCAGTGATGCTGGTGCTCCAGCAGTTTCCAGTTCATGGCAGGCATGAACCTTTGTGGTTCCTG
Organism: Pterophyllum scalare; assembly: GCA_024447675.2. NCBI lineage: Eukaryota > Metazoa > Chordata > Actinopteri > Cichliformes > Cichlidae > Pterophyllum > Pterophyllum scalare. The sequence continues at coordinate 91,151 of JAMQGT020012768.1, read as the reverse complement.
GGTTGTTCCTGAACATCTTAACCAATTTCCTCTCAGCAGAGGGTGACAGTTTGGGTCTCCTTCCAGACCTTGGCAACAAGGTGATACATCCGAATAACGTATACTTACATACTGATTATCTTGGAACCTGCAGATGTTTAAAAAAATCCAAGAGACCTCCCCAACTTGTATAACTCTACAGTCCTCCTTCTGAGATCTTCACTGAGTTCCTTGGACTTTCCCATTATTGCCCTGCCCCCGGAGGGAGAACAGGGTATTGTTCTTGGTACGTTTGTCTGTTTTTTAACAATATTATTGCAAAACTACCAGTCAGATTCATACAGAATATGCACGACGGATGGCCAGTGATCCCTAGATCACCTGATTAGTTTTTTTTGCTGGGTTAAAGTAAAATTTAAAAAAAGAAATCCAGAAAAATTGAAAAAAGAAAAAAATCCCTATCTTTAGCCCTCTGGAGTTAACGGATGTGCCGCACGTCCAAATGACAATGTTGATTTAAGATGATGTGCAGCAGGACGCAGCCTCTGTGAGTCTCCCTTTCAACTTTTGTCAAAAGTGTGAACTTCAAACTATTTTCTCAGTTTTTAAATTCTCTTGATAGACCAAGTAAAAGCAGAGTTATTATCAATAATTTATGACTTGCTTTTTTCTGTGCGTTGGTGCAGGAAGAAATGGTAAAAACTGGATCTTCATTAACAGAAAGTGCTTGTGTGGAAAAAAAAAAAACATCCCTCATCGGTGGAAAAATGCACCACATTAACCAATCAAAAAATGATATGGCAACATGTAGCATTTGGTTGCTGAGGAACAGGTGAAAGTGACAGCGAGTTTTGACATTTGAAAGATTTGAGCATGTTTGGAGTGTATAGTCAGTGTGTAGTGTTGTGCGTTTAGTGTGTTGTGTAGTCATGGACAAGGCAGAGTCAAATGTAAACACTGTCTTCAGCTGCACAACAGGAGGAGTGACACACGTGGAAGTGTCCGGCCTGTGATGGGCCCCTCTGTCTTGTGGTGGACAGGAAGTGTTTTTTGGAGTGGCACAAATAATTTGCGTAGAATCTTATTGTGACACCTGATCTATAAATTGTTGTACAAAAATGCCCGAGTCATTTTAATGTAAATAGTTTTATATAACTTTGTTGTTTGCTAAATTTGTTCATAAGGTTTTTGAAAATTACAACTTTATATTTTTATTTTAAGTTATAAAAATTGTTTGTTAAACATGTTTGTGGTTTTTACTGTAAAAAAAAAAAAAATTCTACAGGGATTTTTTTTTTTGTGTGTGTGTGTGTGTGATTTTTAGGTCCAATGTATTAATACAGTAGAATGAAAAACAAAATGACTAGGCAGTCACACATGTGAGGTTGTGTTGAAAATGACACAAAAAAAGGCATAGTAAACTATTTTTAAGGTGAAGTACAAAGTTAAAATCAAAAGTAGTCAAAAACTCCACATAGAGCAACTTTAAAAAAAAAATCATGTCTCCCGCAAAACCTGTGGGATTCATCAGATATTTGGTACACAGTTATGGAGAAATGAAAAGGACCATAAAATAAGCTTTTTAAACTTTGGATTATTATAGGCATGGACAACAGGACCTGTGTGCTATCTCGGTGATTCAGTGTTTGTAGAGTGACAGGTTTGTGAGGCGGACAATGGTCAAATCAGCTAAAATGTCTGCCGGAGGCGGGGCTTGTTGCGCCCGGCACCGCTTGTTTTGAGCATTGGTCAATCCAGTGAGTGCTGTCAAAGGAATCGTTTTATGCTGGCAACGATAAACTACCAGATGTAGTCAATCATGATCACTAATGAGAACTTAATAGGCTTTAGCCTTGTCAATTTCAGCACCACTTGTTAAAAGATTTAAGTGAGTGTATGTATATATTTGCGTGTGTATGCATATTTTTGACCCTGTGTGGATTAAAGAAAAACCTGTGGCTCGATTCTTGTTTTTTTGAAGTCATTAAAGATGCCGTTCTATCATTCCACCCTGGAAAAGAAATCATTAACCCCCCCCCCAGATTACCGTGACTCTTGTTCCCATGATGATAAACTTCTGAATACACTGTATATCAGATTTTTAAATCAGTGTCAGTCTTAAAAATTCTTATATGAGTTGGGCTCTAGCCACGATTGACTTAAACTCTCTAAGATCTGAAAGTATAGGAGCTTGTTTATAATGAGAGAGAGGAAGCTGTTCAGTTGTTTAAAATCATTTTAAAACAGTCTGTGGTTTAGTCAAAAACTTTTGCAAACACACACACACACACACACACACAACAAAATCCTATTGACATCACAGGCATGAATGACCCCCAAACTGCTGACCCTTAGCTTCCTCCATGATACCCTCCTGTTACCGTACGGTGCAGTGCAGATCTGAATTAAATAGATCGGCCCCATGGATCACACTGTTGTCACCTTGGGGTTCTAGTGGGCTGGTGCACTGGAGCAAACAGCATTCTGGCACCTTCAGTTAATGAAGGTGCCAGAAATCTGATGTGCAGTTAAATACAAAATAATGTCAGACTAGTTCGTTTTTCTTGTGCTGGAGCCTGACGGTTCTTCCAGCTGATTCCACGGAGCCAGTAAAGTCACCACATGGTCCCACCTGCACAAATCCTTTTTTCCTTTCTCGTCACTGTCACTGCACCCATGCTGCAGTTGTCAGTAAAGTTGAGGTTGTGGTTCTTCCGCATATAGCTAGTTCTGCTCAAGGGGAGTGAGAATAAACAGAGTAAAATGACGGGTACATTTAAACGGCTCAAAAAATTTTCACCAAACACGCAAACTGTTTCAGTGCAATTTGGCACACCTGCATATCTGCTCATTCTCAGGGAGAAAAAAACACATTAATGTATGATAACTTCACTCTCAGAGATGGAGAACGACGTAGCGCTTTCTTGCATCTCTGAGGGCAGGAGAGGTAGCTGAGTGTTTATTGCTCAGCAAGTGACATTTGATAAACTGGAAATTTAAATCTTAATGACTTTTTAATCACACATTGGATCTGTACATATCTTGCTGAAGTTCTCAGGTTCATATTGTGAAATGGCTTTGACAGCAAATTAAATGATAATTTAATGTTATTCAGAAGTCATATATCACTGCTACTTTAGCTGCAGGATAGCAGCAGAGACATAAGAGAGAGAGAGAGACAGTACTCAAATCTATAGGAGGATTTTGTAACAGTAAAGATGGAGGTAAAAGTTCTTCCAGGGGGGTAAAGCTTTAAAAAACATTGCTAGTGGGCAAAGTCAACAAACCTTTAAGTGATTTTTGACTGTTTTAGACATAGGATATTCTAGATGTGCAGCTTTTGACAAGTAAAATGAAAGTTAATTTAAATAATGTTTCAAAATAACCCAGATGCATTTCAATATGGCTGATGAGTAACAGGACTTGGTTCTAAATGGAGTCATCAATTTAAATTTAACCCTATGGCTCAGATGCACAGCAACTGTGGCGCGGCTAAAGCAGCTTATAGCGTGCCCCTATATGAGATTTATCAGTTATTCTTGAGTACCATATTCCAAGTTCAGTTTCTGAGGCCACACTGTTTAAGATACACTTTCAGATATGCTTTTCAAATGCACATTCTGTCTACATGAAGTTTTAATGGCTTAAGAAATTCCCTTCTTTAATTGCCTGGTAAACAAAAGTGCCCCCAAGGTGCCTTACTTTTAATCTAGCAGGAGCCAATTGACCTGAGCAAGCAGCCCTAGCCGGATAATAATGTACATTTCTAGTAGGGTGTACACTGCCAGAGAAGCACTCTCTGTTTCTTTATGCTTAATTACATTGTAGAAAAAAACCCCAGAAGGCTTTATTTCAGCATTTTCTTTTCTATTATCCAAGAGAGACGTGTTTGCATATCAGACCTAACCAGGACAACTGGGCTTTGCCACTAGAAATCTGCACTTGATAAAACATGCATCCAGGGAGTATTCACTAAAAAGAAGAAAGGAAGGATTGCTAAGCCTATTATTTTAAGAAAAAAACAATAGAGTTTTTTTTTTTATGCTTCAATATTATCTCGAAATGTCAACGTTTTCATGACAAAGATACTTCCTTTACATTTTTGCCTTTTTTTTTCCCTTTGTGGTGCTGCAGAAGAAGGATGTACGCATGCTGAGGTTCATCCAGGAAGTGAACACCACCACACGCTCCTGTGCGTTGTGGGATCTGGATGAGGACACCGAGTACATCGTCCACGTTCAGAGCATTAGCATGGGAGGCAGCAGCCCTCCCAGTCAGCCTGTGCTATTCAGAACGCCAAAGGAGTCCGAGAAGATGGCTTCCAAGAGCCCCGGTGAGAGAGAATAATACTTTGTTTTATGTTGGAGTCCAGATATTTTAAAGATTTTATTCTGATTATCAACATGAAACTGGATGCAAACTTTACCACTGCCTTGTCCCCAGTTTTCTCTTGACTTGCATAAAGTTCCCCAAACATTTCACTTGGCTTCTTGTTCAAATCTGTCCCGTGAAAATTGTGTATTCCTCAGACATTTCTCAGGCAGAAACAACCTGTGAATGTTTTCATTTTTTTCTTGCACAGCACATGATACAAACACACATATAAATAGATCATTTAAATTCAGTGCATGCTGGGCTCGCACATCTATAAAAGCACACAGAAAACGCAATCGTGCATCAACATAAGGACACTCAGGGAGGAAACCAACATTCTGCTCGCCTATCCTTCGCCTGCTGACGCACACAAATCTAAATGTACACATTCGCACTTAATCCGCAGGTAGAAGCAGCTTTTAAACACAGACAATAACACAGAGGACTAATGTTCTCTTAATGTTTCATCGGGACGAAAGGAATCTTTTTTTTTGGCAGTTAAATACTAACAAAACACAGGATTTGCCATCTTTGCGAGAGTCCCTCCCACCTCCTATTCGATGTATTGTTCTCATTCTCAGGCACAGAGGCTGCTGTTATCAGGAGCGGCTTGCACTGCTTCCAATTTTATCGTGTCCGACCCAGTTACTGTGCCAAAAGCAGCTGCTTCAGAGGGACACGAATGCTAAACACTCATCAGCAGCAAAGTGATAAGAGTGGAAACAGGAGGCATTAGGGAGCGGCCTATTCCCTGGAAACACCACCGTGAGGGAGCTTGCCGAGGGCCCTGTGAGGCAGAAATGTGTTGGTGTACAGTGTGAAAAACCTAAGAAAGCATGTAAACAGTAAAAAAAAAAAAAACATTTTAGTACATTTTTCACTAGTACATACAAAGGGCCATTTTTAATACTTGCTATATGTTTGTTAACTTTTCAGTTCTTGCTGCAGTAGCAAGAGGGCCAACTTGAAATTCTTGGTGATTTATGAAGCAATTAGGTTCTTAATTTCAAGACATATATGCAGGTAGACGTGGGCAGATTTATCAGCACTGCGACCACCCATTTTCTACGGGCAGATTTTATCCCCTGTAGCTAGGTAGGCAATTAAGTTAAGCTGCATGAGCTGGCTGCATCCAGCTGACTATATAATGCTTCCAGCTGACTTCGTTTTAAATGGAGAATCATGTAAAAGGGGTCTCACATACTTTATGCACTTCATGAGCACACAGCAACCTCCAAAAATCTAAACCTGCATATTCCTGACAAAAAAAAGGGTAATTTTTGCCACATGATGTTCCATGTTTAAAGGATATGGAAATGACACTTTTAGCTATTTAATAATAGACTGTGCATAATAGATGGCTGTTGCCATTGTTATGTCACCCATTGGTATGTGGACTCCTTTTTTAAAACCTGAAGTCATTTTTGCCTTCAGAACTGACCATATTTTACAGACAGGGTGGATTTCTAAGTTTATCAGCTAACAATCGCTAACAAGCAAAAATGTATCCAGTGACTCTATGAGTGCATCAAACAGATACAGAAATTTGTTAATTCTTGCTAACAAACAAATTAATGAAATAGAAAAAAAAAAACAAAAACAAGAATTTCATTCACCAGAACTGATCCACAGACTTCTTGCGTGGTCTGTTAGTACAGTTAGCCAAGTCATATTATTAGTACAGTCCAGAGGTCACTTGAATCAGCTGATGTGAAACCTGAAAGGTACATAGCTGCCTAGTTGGCATTGACCTGTCACTCAAAGCACCCATGGCCCTACTAATGCATAACTGAAAGCCTTAATACAATTCTACGCAAAGAAACACAGGCTTTTGTACCTGGCTGATAAAATGATTATTTCGGTTTTAAATTTGGGCATTTTAACAAAGGACTCAAGTGGCCATTCAAGGAACTGCAGTTTTTGGCACTTGCATGTTGGCTCATTTCATGTTTCCTAAGCTAAGTTTGCCACTTACTATTTACTTTGGCTTAAAGAGAAAGCCGAAGCTTGGCAAAACAATCTGAAAATCAGTTCGCTGTTCGAAAGAGAGGTTTAATTGTAGGTCAACTGGTAACTTCTCGGTTTGTTAATGTAATAAATCTCTGGTGTAAATTATAAATCCTAATGGTGATGGACATTTTTGTTATGTTGCGATGTACGTGAGGTCACGTGATGTTGATGTTTAGCGCAACAGTTTGTCTTGATGTTTAAGGGCTGACTGACTTTGATGGAAGTTTCTTGTCTGCAAATAGTGTGTGCATGTGTGTGTGTTGGTAGAAGCATTCATTAGCTGTCCTGATTAAATCTCCCAGCCATTACTGCTCTGCTCCCCTTCTAAGCAGGTATTAATCAGCCTGACAGGATTTAGTATCTGTAGGCGCAAAGCAACACAATGCGAAGCCTGTCTGTGTTTCTCTGTCTGTGTGTGAAGATATTAAGGAAGTTTTGAGTGCACAGCCGTTTTTATGTGGTAAAACCTTTAGTTGTTATGTGATTTTTAAAAAAAAAAAATTTTATGCTGGTTATTACATTATATAGGCTGCTGAAAAAGCCAAAGTTTGGTAAATAAATCTTTTTTTCAGCAGTAAAATATTACAGAGCCTGCCTGCTGTCTGAACTGTTTCTACATTTAATTTATCTCCAAAATTGTGCTGAGCACTATGTCGCTCTGCAGCAGCAGGCTGCTCTACAGTAACACAGCTGCACTCATTCATGTATAGTCTGGAAGGTTCCCAGTCAAACCACTGTCTTCACAGCTTTCCCATTAAAACTGCAGCAGTTTTGGACTTCTGCACACACAACAGCTGCGTTGGCTTTACAGTCAGTCCTAATTCACGCCCCATACACTTGTGAACTGAAATAATAGAGTAGTATTAAAGCTTTAATTGGATTTGTCTTCTCTGTAGACTCACATTTGAATCAGTGGACAAGAATCTAATAAGAATCTGGTTTACATGAACACTTCATGCTAGGGTTACTCTCAGTGTTTTGATCCTACATGCAGAAATAAAGCAAAGCAGTGTGTTTGCAAGCATTCGCCATTCTGGTTGAAAAAAAAGCAAATGCAGAAATTCCAGCAACTGCACTTCAATGAATGGCCACTTGAGGCTGGCCACTGAGTTTGATCCCCATAGGCTCCCATATTAAAACAACCAACTGTACAGCAGAAATAGACACATTTACATACTGGTATACAAAACAGTTTTGGTTTCTATAGCTTATTTACCTGTTCATGATGACTATCTATATTTTTTAAACTCACTGCTTTAAATTTGTGTTAAAGCCTAAAGTTTGCATTATCAGGGACACAGCTACTTTGAATGACAAGCCAACGCAGGCTGCCAGCAGTGTTGGTGGCTTTTGGAGAAAATATAATTTCTGTAATCATCTAACAAATCGCATTGCTTTCTGTGTAGTTAATTGTACTAACAGTCCTTCTAGGAAGTCAGTGTTCTAGTTTTGGTGAGTGAAATTGTATTCATTTATATGTTACTTGCCATTAATTAGCAGCCATTAAGCTTCAAAATTTAATGTTGATTCATTTTATGATGTTAACTTAAACAGTGTGCAATGTGACTACTAATTTAAATTCATGTAAACCTGCTAAAACTGATATACCGTGCAAAGTGGAGTGCATATCTCCCATAACGGAACTCCACTGAGCTTATGACTGACTATATGTCTACAGAGACTCAGTAGCTGATGCTTATGTTACCTGCACTTGCCAAGGGAACAACCTCAAGGCCACCATTCTGACTTTACAGCCACAAAGTACTGAGCTGGTCTGCTGGCTGATATCTCTGCACCTCTTCTTATAGCTTCGGGTCTGCCCTCACAACATAAACATATAATCTGCTCTTGCCAAGTTATTAGAGTATAACCTTTCCTTCGTAAACCCTAAAGACTTAGTTTGAGCTCAGAGGGATCACCATGGCAACAGTAGATTTGAGAGCAAGCCAGACCAGAGAAGTGTCAAAATCATCATCCCGACTCCATCCAAACAAAACTGTGACGTGAAGAGACTGGACTTGGGGATGAAATGCACCCCTTCCTTAGAGGTCAGAACTATATTCACCTGTACCTGATCATATTTTGAGATAACTGCAAAGATACCGGCTTGCTGAGGGGTTCAGTTCAATTCAATTTTATTTATATAGCACCAAATCAGTATGTACTAAAAACAAATGGTCACCTCAAGGCGCTTTATATTGTACCCTACAATGATTACAGAGAAAAGCCCAACAGTCAAAGCACTTGTAGACAGCGGGGAGGAAAAACTCCTTTGGGGATATGCACATCATCTTAAGATGCAAGCCCAGACAAAGTATTGACAGTGATGTCTTTTTTATGTTTCGTTTTGTTTTGTTTTTTTGCCCTTTAGATAATGGGCTGAGCCAGAGGAAGCAGGCTCTGGCTGGAGGAAGGAGGGAGTTTTACTAGGGAGGTAGCACAAGGCCTTATGTTGGCAGCAGAGAGGGAGAGGTTGTAGTCCAGACTGTGTTCAAACCTTTAACCCAGTGATTGGTTCTATGCTGCTGCTGCCAGAGTGCTGTCAGCAAGAGAAACACAGTGAGTGATGGGGTAGGGATCCAGCTTACTCTGTCTCTGCAGACCTCTGCTCTCACTTAGCTTTAATTACACTGACCAGAGAAGAGAATTTACAACAGCCAGCCTCTCTGCTCTCTTGTCACCCTGTTTGATTCTTTTATCTTTCCCTGCAGAGTTTCAGAGTAATGGCAGTTTCACATTTGCTCTATGGGACAGTGAATCGCAGCATCCTCACTGGCACACTGTTGACTGTGTACGCCTTTGTGTGTTCTCTCTCCAGACGAGGTGACGATGGAGGAGGTCGGTGATGCTGCCCAGCTGAGGGCAGGAGAACTCATCATCATTGTAGTGGTGCTCGTCATGTGGGCAGGTAATATTTCTGTTCAGCAATGCACATTTGTCACAACAGACCTTATAGGAATTCACTGTCTTTGGGGCAAATGTGTTCGCTGAGTGAGTTCCTATTAAGAGACCGTCACTGGCTGTGGTATCATCACTCTGTGATGAGTACTGTGTCACCTGCAGGGCTTTCAAGATAACGCGAAGATAGCTTGTGTGAATATGGGCGACAACACATCAAATCCAAGCTTTAATTCTATATATTCATCAGCAGAAGGCAACTACAAAAACAAACTAGAGGCCTATCAGCAGACAAGCAGCTTTTATGTGAAAATGCTTGTCAAAATGGACAAAGGAAATAATTGTATTATTTCTTTTAGATGTATAAATTTGAGCAAATTAGCTGCCTTTAATATTATCTCCAAACTATAGTTTGTTAGGAAGTTATTGTTTATGTGTTTTATCTATGTGTATGTTTTAGATATATTATTTCAGTGTTGAAGTCAGTGCTCATAAAAAGTATTTCACATTGCTCCTTACTTTTTAGGTAACTTAATAACTCTACTATACTTAAGACACTACCTAATAAGGCTGAGATGCATTTTTACAGAATCAGACTTTGACAATACTATAAACCTTAAACCTGGTTCATGAGAACAATAGACCAGGTGTGCACTAAAGATGATGTCACAACTGCTCGAGAGTTGTTTTGGTTTGTCATGCACATTCCAATTTTTGTAATCTGCATGGCCTAAAGACAGTAGTGTACAACTGTGATTTATCTGTACAGGAGCTCAGTGTATATCTCGGATCCTCAAAATTTGCAGACTGCTCCAATATTTTCCGCCTCCCTACACACAACCTCAAACTTGTGGATTGTAGTGTAAGTGTGTAAGAAAAAAATCCTTTGTAATCCAAGTAATAACGTAATTATAGCTATAATGTGATTACTGAATTTTGTATAGTAAGGCGTTAATAGTGCATTACAGAATATAATGTGATTACAGTAACAGGTTACAAAGTAAAATGTTAGTGCTGAGTGTTACATTACACTCAACACTGGTTATTTAAAGCAAGTACATAGTTCCTTTATTATGTCCTAAATGCTACTTACTCAGAATGCATCCAATTCAGTTCAATTCAATTTTAAGGTGCTTTATATTGTAAGGTGAAGACCCTACAGTAATTACAGAGAAAACCCAACCATAAAAACGACCCCCTATGAAACACTTGGCGACAGTGGGAAGGAAAAACTCCCTTTTAACAGGAAGAAACCTCTGGCAGAACCAGGCTCAGGGGGTGGCAGCCACCTGCTGCAACCGATTGGGGCTGGGGGGAGAGAAACAGGACAAAAGAGATGCTGTGGACGAGAGACAGAGATTAATAATAACTAGTGATTAAATGCAGAGTGCAGTATAAACAGAGTAAAAAGAAGTGAATGAAAAGAAACACTCATCATGGGAACCCCACAGCAACCTAGGTCTAGAGCAGCATAACTAAGGGGTGGTTCAGGGTTATATGCCTCCCATGCTACTCTTAAGTATCCTAAGAACCACAAGTAAGCCAGCAGTCTGAGAGCAAAGTCCTCTATAGGGGTGATATGGTACTATGAGGTCTTTATGATATGATGGGGCCCGATTATTCAAGACCTTGAAAGTGAGAAGAAGGATTTTAAATTCAATTCTGGATTTAACAGGGAGCCAATGAAGAGGAGCCAATATGGGAGAAATATGCAGTCTCTTTATGGTCCCTGTCAGTACTCTTGCTGCAGCATTTTGGATCAGCTGAAGGTTTTTCAGGGAGCTTTTAGGACAACCTGATAGTAATGAATTATTATAGTTCAGCCTAGAATTAATAAATGCATGAATTAGCTTTTCAGCATCACTCTGAGACAGGATGTTTCTAATTTTAGAATATATTGTGCAAATGCAAAAAAGCAGTCCTACATATTTGTTTAATATGTGCATTGAAGGACATATCCTAGTCAAAAGTGACTCCAAGATTTCTTATAGTGTTACTGGAAGCCAAGGAAATGCCATCCACAGTATACTGGTTAGACACCATGTTTCTAAGATTTGTGGGGCAGAGTATGAGAACTTCAGTTTTCTCTGAATGTAGAAGCAGGAAATTAGAGGTCACCCAGGCCTTTGTGTCTTTAAGACATTCCTGCAGTTTAACAAATTGATGTGTGTCATCTGGCTTCATGGACAGACAAAGCTGAGTATCATCTGCATATCAATTACAATATGATGCAGTGCTTTCTAATGGAAGCATGTATAGTGTAAGTAGAATTGGTCCTAGCACAGAACCCTGTGGAATTCCATAATTAACCTTAGTGTGTAAAGAAGACTTCCCATGATTGATTGTCAAATCAATCATGGGAAGGTCCTGTGTTCGAATCCTCCACTTTCTGTGTGGAGTTTGCCTGTTCTCCCTGTGTCTGCATGGGTTCTCTCTGGGTACTGTGGCTTCATCTCACAGTCCACAAACATGTAGTTAGTGGGGTTAGCTGGTGATTCAGAATGGCCCACAGGTATGAATGTGAGTGTGAGTAGTTGTCTGTCTCTCTGTGTTAGTCCTGTGACAGACTGGTGACCTGCCCCGGTTTTACCCTGCCTCTTGCCCTACAGCTCATCATTTTATCACTGTTGAGATTTGCAGCTGAGATACATAAACTAGTGTAGTAACTGACTGTTACACATTAGAGGGAAAGTCCAGGATCACCGAAGCGAAACAGACGCATCCTCTGGGGATCGTAAATATCTTTTCAAAATTTCATTCTAATATGTCTAATAGTTTTTGAGATATTTTAATCTACTCCACAAAACAAGTGTAACAGAGCTCAAAAACAGTGTTATCAATCTTATATTTTTACACATGCACATAAACTCCATAAACATTTGGCCATATTCAATTCTACGTCTTGCCAGCTGCAGAAACTCTGACTCATGTATTATAACAGGCTGTTGCTCAGTAACAGAGGACTTTATGTCAAAACTTAATTTCAAATCAAAGTTTTCTCTTTTCCACTCAAGGTTAAGTGCTTTGTGATGAAACATGTAGACTAAATTATTCCACATCAACACACAACATAAGCAAATAGCAAACCAACATTTTCATCATCACATCCTAATCTTTCTATCTTCACAATAATGTGTCAAACTACAAGAATGTGGCTGCTTGTCTATTTAGGCCTCCCAGTGATTAGCTGTATGATGCATCTCGGCACTGTTTTACACATGCACACAGCTATAAATATCCCTTCCTAACCCAGTTCACCAAGTGTAATGATATATAAATATGGCCCAAATGCTGTATAAGGTATATACAGTACACACAGTACTCTGCAGGAGGCACAAGGATCTCCCTTGCCTATTAGCTGTGAGAGGATGAGAGGCTGGGGTGGATTCGAAAGACAGTTGGAGAGCGAGCATTGTGAAGAGAAGAGTGAAAAACGAAGTCGATCGAGTTTCAAAGAAGAGAAAAAAAGGAGGGCATGGTGGGGAAAAAAAACTGAAATTGAAGGAGGCGAATTATGTTTTTCACTTTTTAATTGGGCCTGTGGGGAATGCTGGGGGATATCACAGTGAGATATCCCATCTTGCCCTTTGGTATTGCAGTGATCAGATGAGCGGAGGCTGACATAGCAGAACCGCTAAGGCTGAAGCCCATTCAGGCCTGGATTCCACCCTTCACGTGCTCCCCCCACCTTCATGAATTATTCCCTTTCTCCTTTCTCCACACTCGCTCTTTATCTGCCGTCGCATCTGTAACTCCTCTCTGCCATGTTTTTAATCTCCCTGACTGAAGGCAGGCTCCACGCGGCTATCTCAACATCAAGTTCATATCACCATCTGCTCATTTCGCACTGCTCGTGTCCTCTGTTTCTCTCAGCTTCCTTTGAATGGCCTTAACGACACATCAGTAGCACGTAGCATCACTTCCAGCTGCTGAAAAAAAATACATTTTCATGTTTTCAAGCCTGGGAAGACCAAAAAAAAAAAAAAAAACCCCAGCAGTGCAGCAAATCTAGCATTGTGGATGACAAAGTAGAAGCTGCGATTGCTTCCTTTTGGCTTAAATGAGGCCATTTTATCAATTCCTTTGCAAATTTTCTAATGTAAACAATGTTTTATCAGTTTTGCCTCTGCTGTTGAGGATACCCAGAGCTTTCTGAGGTATCTTCAACAGCAGAGGAAGTGCTCATGGAACCTATTTTTTACATTGTCTAACAAGAATAAGGCTGTTGATGTATGAACAGCAGATGTAGGAGTCCTGCAGTTTGTAAAGCAGCTGAATAATACAAGGGAATGTGCTACTGCAATTGATGTAACTCATATTAATCTGACTTATTACATCATGCTGTTGAGAGACCAGTCGAGAAGTAAGTGTGGGAAAGTATGAAAGTAATCCCATTCTGGATCGACTGGAAGGAGGATATCCTTGGACAAGAAATCAGGAAACACAGAGAGCGCGTGTAATGTATTTTTCTACTATTTTCAGGTTAACATCCGGATTCAAATAGAAATGATTACCTTGTGTTCATGCCTCTCTGAATAAGATATGCACCAAAGCCATCATCCACCAGGCTTGTAGCCTACAGCTTCCTAGACTGTTATTAGCATTTTCAACCACTAAAGTAGGGGACTCGTGGGAAACGCACTCCCCTCAATATGCAGAACGTTTTATTGCAATGCATTTTTAACCTCTTAGAAAAGCGTGAAAGAAGCAGAAGACTTTGATTCTGTAAAGCTGTTATAATTGTATATCGGCCCACCTGCCTGAGATGTTGTTGCATCTATAAAAAGGGATAGTTGTTTTTTTTCAGCAGTGGAATTTTTTTAATTCCCTAAATATGATTGTGAATTATGAGCACATAGTACCGGTGAATCATTTGTAGCAAATATAATTATCCCTGCACAGCCATAAAAGACAGTACTTGTCTTTTTTAGTATCGTAGGTATCATTGTACTGAGGATGCAATTCTTCCAGAGCTGAAGGGGGTGACAAACACCTACAAGTGTTCTTGTCTTACCTTACATGCTGAAAAAGAATGCCAATTTTTACCTGCCGCTGTAAAATCAACAGAATTCAGAATTGTGTCTGGTGATACTGATACAGACAACCAAATTTCTGCTATTTTCACATTCCTGTTGCAAAGCTCCATTGTGGTGGTTTCCAAGCTGCTGTATGTAAAGGTATAAAGGTGGCAACATCATTGCATATTTCACTTGTAAATATTACTGTTATTATTATTAAAGCAGAGAATCATGATGTGCATTTGTCTCTCAGGGGTGATCGCCCTGTTTTGTCGTCAGTACGACATCATCAAAGACAACGAGCCCAACAACAATAAGGACAAAGCCAAGAACTCCTCAGAGTGCAGTACTCCTGAGCACCCACAGGGGGGGTTACTGCGCAGCAACGTCTAAGACCAGCCCTGCATCGCCTTTTGCAATAACCAACTCCTTAAACCTCAGGACAGGTGAGGCCTGGAAACCCTTACTATCAAATGCAAAAGCTCCCATCTTACATGATACCTCAGAAATATCTCTTTTGTTCTGTTTCATGCATTTTTTGTTTTTCAAGCAGCAACCTTGATTAAGCCACAATATCAACATTAATATAGACGTTTTTTCTTTGACTTTTTCAGGAGTTTCAATGTCAGTGTGTTTCTGTAGCACTACCAAAACTAAATCAAATAGTATTGACTTCAATTTGTCTTCTCTAAGGCAAGAGGCATTTTATCACTGTATTATTTTGTGAGAATAATTTGTGAGCATAGACGGTATGCAAAGATGGGCATAGTTACTGATTTATCAGGAGGCTGATCTTAGCTATTTATCAATCTATCAGTATTGGTATTTAAAACATCTGATAAATGAAGATTTAAAAAGTAAAGATAAGTCAGGAGAAACACCCTTCAATCACGTTATGAGTGTTGACATTGAATAGTTTGTCCACCAGAGAGAGCACTCTGCAACTTCCCTGTTGGCTGCGTGGAACCCACAAACAGGACAACCAGCTGGTCCGAGCGAAGCAGGGGAGAGCGTAAATGAGTAAATAAATAACTGCACATAACAAATGTTGGGCAAATCTGACAGAAAAAAAATTACTGGCTAATATATTGCAATGTTGGACTTTTAAAATCATCAAATATTGGTATCAGTCTAAAAGATCCTGTAACCATCAGGCTGTAGTGACGCCAGTGCAGGCTGTGCTATTATCAGGTAGCAACTAGTCAATCGCAACGTAGGCTTGCCAAAAAGCATAGCCTGCTTCCTCGTTCTTTTTGACTCTGATGGGGACAATAATTTCTAAAAGAAAAATCATGTTCTATTCAGCAAAATCTTCAACTAATGATCAAGACCATAAACTCATCAGCTAAGTGGTGACTTAGTTCAAGGAAGCAAAAGGCAAATTTTCCCATAGACTTCTATAGTAGTCAAACCTCTTTTTGCAAACTAATTTTTCAGACCTAAAATCTAAGCCCATCTTTTAAAGACAGTTTGTTTTTGTGAGGTCCTTTTAGCTTAGAGCAGTGTTTTCATATCTTGGTAGGGATGCAAACTTTAAACAGCTCTCCAGTATAGGCTGTTGACATATTTACTAAGTATAAAATGACTCAGCAGAATACATAGAAAAGTCAGCTGCAGATGGAGTTTTAATTTGGCTCACAGACTAATTATCTGACTGCAGTTCCACTCATTTTCATTTCTGTTGCGCTCTCGTCATTTCTGCTGTCAAAATCAGCTTGGCTTGGAAAAGGAAAGGCCCTCTGTTTAATGATTAGTTTTAGTTTTGACTGCAGTTATTCAACAAGGCTCAGGGAACAGTCAAACAGAAACAAGAAAACACACTTTACAAATACCACAAAACAAACATTATCTCGACTGAAGATATTTAATTTTTTTTTGCTTGCCTTACAACATCTTAACTCTAACTGCCTTTTGTCCTTCTTCAAGTACAATAACTCGTTTTCTTTCAGATCCTGAGACCAACAGAAAGCCATTCTCAGAAAACATACTGAAGAACAGATAATCCATTACAGAAACTCTTCTTGACACAATGGAGAGCTCTACAGCTACAACGGGCACAAACCTGAACTTGCAAAATGAAAGGCTGCAAAACAGCGAAACAGGAAACACTGCTTTCGGACAATTTCTTCTCGACGAGGACTGCTTAACTCGTATGTTCCAGTTACTCGTCACCGGTGGCGTCGAATCCCGTGAGCGGATCGTTAAACGTGAATGTCAGCTTCAGGTTTGTATCGTCGGTCAGAGGTGGCAGAAGTGCAGACTGCCACGCACGAATAGCTGGTCCGGGTACCAGTCAGCACACAACAAAACAAGCTAAAGACTTTCTCTTTTTCTATGTCTGTCCATCTGCATTACCTCCTTCCTGTCTTTGTTACAGCCCTCCGTGTAGCAGCTCCTCTCTCTCCCTGTCTTTCTGTGTCGGTGTCTCAATGATAAGCACATTGCTGTTTGGTGCTTCTCCTGTTGTGAGCGTTCGAGCCTTTACAATCCCGGTCTTGACTATAGAATGATCATATGGTTGGGTCAGAAGAATTGCACACTGCACATTGATTTTTTTTAAGGTTAGGGTTTTTCTCCTTTCTTAAAGGGAATCTTAACTTCAGCTTGTCAATTCGGGGACGAAAGATGACTTTTTTTGATTATAGCTCGCTGTTTTGCTGATATGAGCTGGGTGAACCTTGAACAGATCACACGATCACCATAAAGTGAAAAACCATGCATGTGCACAATTACAGCCAATTTGTTAGTAGTTAACGTACCATGATTGTCTGTGCACCAGGGGAAGAAAAATAATGGCATAGCCGGAAAGGAACTGATTTCTGTTCATACTGGGGGTTACTGCTCATTAATGCATATTCAGCACCATATGTCATCTGCGGTCTGCAGCAGGATGTGCAGGGAATTTGGATGAAGATAATGTAGGGCATCATTCCTAATGAAATGTATACAGAGGGTAAAATGTATGCCAGACTTTCTTGAAGACCAGCGGGGAAGCCAAGAAGTAGAAACCCAGAGATGATGCACTTGGCCAAGTGGCTGAGGCTTCTTTGTCCATTTTCTGTCAGAGCTGCTTTCAGGCCCGGCGGCAGCTATGGGTTGGAGTGGGTTCAGCTTAGTCAAACAAGTGTCTTGTCCAGGAATTCTTTTATATTCATCAACTAGCACAGAAACTACCAGTACTGTTTCAAACCTATGATGGGATAAGTAGCTTCTGTGGTGCAGGAGGTAGAGTGGGGCATCTACCAACCGGAAGGTCGGCAGTTTGCTCCCCGGTTCCTCCTCGAAGCATCCTCGGGTAAGATACTGAGTGTGTGCATGAATGTTAGAAAAGGAGCGTAGGCGTAGAAAAAGCGACTGGGTGACATGCCTTGTCAATCATCCTGCTGCTGGAAAAAACTCACCAGTGCACCAAATGCGTATTTAACTGCAGCTGAAAGTAGACCCCAACATATATAATCTGCTAATTCCTGATTAAGTAACATTTGTGACACAAAAAATATGAGCGCCCAGATGCTTCATGTTTAAAAACGGGAAGTAAATGTGTTTATGGTGGCTCTATAGGTTTATGTCTTCAGCGGGAACAGATGGGCGACAAATGAGCGCTGCAGGCAGTTTAGAGAACAGATTGTCGGTTTTGGTCTTTTCTTGGGATTTGCTGACAAAAAAAAAATAGAAGAAGAAGAAGAAACAAATTATTGAAAGCAAAAGTAAATGGAGATATTTAAAGTCAGGGGAACTCATTATTTGCTACTCAAGTTCTTAAGCATGTGGATATCGTATTATTAAATGAGAAATCCAGTGTACATTTTTTAGCATTACTACTTCAAGGGATATATGTGCAGGAGCAAAACACTTCATCCAGCTAAAGATAAGGCTTCATTATCTTTTTTTTGTTTTGTTTTTTTAGTTTCCTCTTAAATTATGCTGTATTAATCTGCACAGTTACAGATATACTGGACCCCGACCCTTTTTACCGATGCTGTCTAGTTGAGTTCACTCAAAAAGTCAGACAGACGTGCTGTGAAGCTGGCCTCAGCAGAGTTGCATCCTTATTAGAGATAATGAGTGAATGTCTGAATGCCTCGCTGGTTGAGATGACTGCTAATAAGGAGCCCATATACACACGTACACGTGCACACACGCTCACGCTGGATTTAAGTGTTGCCGTGTGCTAAGAGATAGCCAGGCTTTGTGTTCTCATCTCAATCAATTCTGCCAACCCAGCTCACCCTGCCATCCATTTTTCACCCTCTCCCTACTTTATCAGCCTTCCTTTTTCATCCTCTGTCCCCGGCCACCTTCATCCACCTCCATTCTCCCGTTTATGACTTTACCCTCATTTTCTATCCCTCTGTCGGGATGCTCTCTTCCTCATATATCACTTCACCCTTCCTTGTTTCCACCGTTCAGCAGTCTTGTCCTCACTTCTCTTCCCTCCCTGCTTTCCTCTCCCCTGGTTCTCATTATATCCACTCTCAGGCTCCCGTTAGCTGCCTTCTCGGCATCAGCTCTCCGCGCTCTCATTCATTCGGCCCCGGCCCGCTGCCCACCCCTCGCTCCTCTGCCCATTTATCACCTTTTTGTCTCAGACTGGCTGGGATGGACACTTTACCTGGTAAACAAGTAAGAAAAAATAGACCAGAGGGAGGAGGAGAATGACAGAATCAATGAAAGAGAACTCAGAGGAAAAGGACAGATAAGCTGTGAAGAGGAAAAGAAGCTTTTTTTTTTACTCTTAAGCACATTTAAATACAGTATGAGCAGCACTTATTTTATTTTTTTTAAGTTTGTGGCTTTTCTAAAACAAACAAACAAAAAAACTAAAACCAAAAGTATGAGAAATTATACTTATTTGAGATATAAATGTTAGCATGGATGGTTAACTAGCTAAAGAGATAATCCTGGTCCAGACCACGATATTATTCCTTGTGGGCGCTATCAGAGGTGAGGCAACTTAGCATTTCATAGCTGTTAATTAGCAACTCTGCTCCTCTGTTTATTGGATTTGGATGAGCAGCACCAGCCAGTATTAAATGTGACAGTACCAAGCACATTGGTTAGTCTTCATCATTTCAGCATTTGTGTCCTTTGACGTGATAGGTGAAGGTTTGAATGTAATAGTTAATGTCCCCTGAAAAGCATCAGTTGGTGATTTTTATACAAGTCTTTTAGCATGATAGCGTCATAGGCAAATAGTATTCAAGAGAGGGTTTTAAACCTGTATTTGGGGCTAGCTCTAGCATCACTAGCTTGATATAATATGCTAGCATTCAGTGTTTTTTGAAGGCCAAAATCAGCAGTCGCTGGTTAGAAATGAGAAGCTGTTTTTGTCTAAAGTTGTGCACTTATTCAAAAACATTAACAAGAATTTCAAAGTAGGGGAGGTTTAGTACATGGAAAAAAGGACATTTGGTTCAACACCTACAAAACCTTGTCTTTGCTGACCTTTGGTGGTTTGATTTATATTCCTTGTGATGCTGAGGTGTACAGGCTTGACACTTTTGATCACAGAGGGCATGGAAACATGGGTTTAAAAAGGAACTAATTCATTCACATACCCATTTCTTAAACCATATTGATGTAAAACAAGTGTTTCCACAGAGCAGCAGGATTAAAGAAATTACTTCTAATCAATAATGTGGTCGTCTAATAGAGTTTACAAACCAAATTTTCTGACATCGAGAAAACCAAATGAAGTGTTTTCCACTGGAACACAAACACAGAGGCAAAGACTAAAAGAGAAGACTTGTGATTTCGGGGGAGCACATGATACTTGAGGCGATGACAGAAGTAGGGCAACATGACCAGCACTGTAGAGCGCAGCAGAATTAAAGAACAAGCATGTCAAACAAAGTAGACTCCAGGGGCGTGAATGTCAAGCTTTTCGAAAGTGTGGCTGGTCTTTTCGAAGCTGGAGTTAGACTGACTGTTGTTGCTCCATCTGCACATGTGTACAAGAGGGAAAGCAGAAAAGTCAGCATATCTGGAAGTACTTTTAAATAGCCCTCTTGTTTCCTGTTTACCCTCCTTTAAAAAAAAAAAAAATAATACTGTGAAAAGAGGACAAGAAGCATATTCCTGTTGTGTTGATGGTGACCCGAGCACACTTGTAGACTGCTGTTACTGTCTCAATTCTAATATTTGCACCTCAAATTCTGTTGAATGTGTTTTGTTATCAAAGCCTGTCTGATGTGAATTAGGCCAACTGTTAGCTAGGATAGATTAGTTCTGAGGCTTGAGCCAGGGTTTAAGCTAAGTCTTGGTGTTCAAAGTCCAACCTAACGGTTAACACCTGTTGCAGCATCCGGGCTTAAGCACTCTTCTTGCTGCTGTAATATAATTGTTGCGTATACGCAATCGGGAGCACAAACCTGTAGCACTCACTAATATCATGTCAAATTTACGACTTCTCAGAATGCGGGGACAGAAAGCAAATTGCTGGGCATGTGCCACAATGAGGAGCTGACTGAGAGGTTTCATTTACAAAATATTTGAAGAGCGGTCACAAGACTGGCAGTTGGTTTTGGACCATATTCCATAGTTGGCACCACTGCTCTCTATGTTGAGCAAACCAGGCAAAAGCAGGTGAATCTTCTCTAAAGTCATCAATAATTAAGTTGGTGCCCACTGGTGTGCTTTTGCTTTCATTTCCCTTCCTCTAAGCAAGACAGCATGTGCACTAAGATCAGGGTTAGTAAAAAAACAACTGGTACAATCTCAGAATCACTTCAAATACCCCTAATTTTATTTGAAAATCAGGATGGATCAAGAGATGGATGGATGGATGGAAGAAGGGAAGGAGGGAAGGAAGGAAATTGGTGCTAGCAGCTCTGGTTGGAATGAGGGCAGCATCTTCCTAGCAGGATACACCCGGAGAAAACCATACAGTATAAAAGATGGGCGTACTGTGACATCACCCATTGGGCAGGTCTGACTGTGAAATCGCATGCTCATTGGCTAACTTATTATTGACAAGTCATTAGACAATGAGCATACCCTGGATAGGCCTCCTTTCTGAAACAAGTTTAACAAAATTTACCATATTTTTGTTCAATATGACCCAAAATAAATGAATACAGACTCAGCAGAAAAGCACTTCCAGAGGTCAAGTTAGATTGGACCAATAGTCTTTTTGCATCTACAAGTATCGCCCCCTGGTGGCCATTAAGCAGAATGGATATTTAAGGCAAGTTGTGCTGCACAAGCTGTCACTCAGATTTAACAAATGCAAGCTCCTATATTTACTTGTCTTTTTAACATCACTTTCTATATCAAAAACTTTTTTCTATTATAGTTTCATGATTCTGTCACATCATGTTAGATTAATTTGACATCCCTTTGGTAACGAATATTTTTTTTTAATAAAAGAGCATTTTTATTGTTTTGCTCAAACTCTGGTCATGATGTAAGAGTCATACTTTTACCAATCGTGGCTTACAAGTCTATAAATATGATGAAATTTCTTTAGTTTTATAGTTTTAGAATTTTGAAAAGAATGTGGACTTATGAATCCACAGATCCAAACTGCAATTACTTTTGACTCATAAAAAAAAGGAGAACTGCTGATTGAAATTAAGCTATTTGTAAGTGCCGGCTGGCATTTTTGTTTGGATATTAATTTTCTCTTGTGGTTACTCAAAGAAAGCTAATATGCTCAGTCATACATGACGAGTAATCTAGTAAACACCGAATGTTAACATGAAGGTGATAAAAGTACACCTTTACTTAGTGACTGTAAGGCTGCTGAAGCTGAAGTGATAATTTTCCTATACTGGCCTAATCCAATCACACATAGACACACACACACATGCTTAAACACTCGCTCATCCACCACGTTTTTTCTCCAACTGGCTGCAGTCCAAACTGACACATGGGAGATAAGCAGCAGAAGGCAGGCCTGTCCCAGACAGCTCAGTCTCTGTCAATCTGAGGCTGCAGGAAGCCACTGAACAGCTGCTCAAGGTGAACATCCAATGAGGCATGTGCAAATATGAAGCTTGAGACTGGGAGAGAGACCTAAAGACAGAGAGAGAGACCAAGTGAGACACATGCACAGAGGGGAGGATGAGTCCGAGAATCAGAGGGAATAGACTCATGAGTGGCAGACGCAGAGGGGCAGAGAAGATCGTTGCACCCAGTGGGGTTTGCTGAGTCAAAGCTCCAATTTCAGTCATGGTGACATTTTTGAATGCTAACGGGTGGCTTTTGTTTGTCGCATGAAGGGGGCCTGAATGTGTCATCATCCACAGAAACTACCCCAGCAATGGTGAAACAAACATTTGCACCACAGCGGATCTGACAACAATGTATCACACTGGCCGAATAGCGTCTGATCAGTCACCAGTTGTTACTCCACTTTGTGTCCGTGAGGGTCCACAAAGCAACTCATATTTGCTGCAGAGGACTTTTAGGTGTTTATTCACACTCACAGTCTCTCTTCTTTGTACGCCATAAACCCGGATATAACTATGTGATTTAAGTCATTGTGACATAATGAATATCTGTGAGCTTCTCAGTAACCCCAGCCTTAAACCAAACTCCTGCTCATCTTCAAACTGAAGCCTACAACATGGCTAAAATCAGCCAATTCCCACTGGTTTGCCTGTACTGTGGATGACGGGTGACTGAATACTGAGAACCTTGAATAATCACTCCAAGGCCCCACGTAGTGTAGCAAAGAATAGGGCCGTTTACTTATGGCATATATTGTTCATTATGTCAAAGCAAATAATCAAGAAGCATGGATTTACAGCAGAATAATGGAGTCTGTGTTTTATGTACAATCACGATGTCTGTTGAACCATTTTGATGTTAATGGGATAAAACCTGTTCATGAGGGCTAGCATGACTCTGCTATTGTTCACACCCATGGTATATATAAATATACTATTTCTATGAAAATATAAATGTCTAATTATATATCAACACAGAAAAAGAAATAAAATATTTTCAAAGCACCATGTATGTGTCTTCTTGTTTGCACTCCCTATACATGTGGAAAATTCTGTAATAATTATACATTTATGCGATCAATTCAATTTCAGTTCAGTTTTATTTAGCGCCAGTCCACAATAACAATCATCTCAAGGCCTACATTGAAAGGTAAAGATAGAGAACCCTATGACAAAGTAGTACTTGGCAACAGTGGGGAGGAAGAACTCTCTTTAAACAGGAAGACATTATGACAGAACCAGTTTGAAAGAAAGGGAGTCATCTGCCAGGACTGGCTGGGGGGGGGGCATAAAAAAGGAGCAAAAAAGTTACTGACATGTAATAGTGGCACATGCACATGTGGCGAGTAAAAAGAGAGAAGTGAAAGAAAACCAGTGCATCATGGGAAACACCCCAGCATTCTTGGTCAGCTGATCCTTGGTGTTGTTATAATGAAAAATGACTTCATTATGATGTCATCAATTTGGTTTTATTGGTTGAAACAATCATAATGCAACATTCCCCTAACAATCAGAGGAATTCAAGAAAACTTGTCTAATAAAGTCTCAGTGTCTTCTAAGATCTTTGTTGTCATTAGCAACAGCAACTACGACCAAATGATGTCATCAAAATTAAGTCATATATATTGAAAAATTATGAACTTTTTAATCAATTACATTAATTAATAGCGGTTTGATTAAATTATATAAAATTTTGTTAATGTAATTAAAAATACACAATTAATCAAGAAAACCTGAAAACTACACTGAATAAACTGAAAGCACAAAATTTTGTAAAACATTCTTGTCAAAAAGCCGCCACCATGGAAACATCATAAGTGGTGAAGTTGTCATTATGACAGAACTGTTGGCAGATAAATTTTAGGAAAAGTCAAGAAGTTTGGTGGTTCTACCTTAAACTGTTCAAGAGTTATATGACATGATATTTGGCACTGGCCTCAAAAGCCTACTGCCCCTGCCTCCCAGTCTGGATAGGGTTAAAAGTGGTGGGCCTCTTTTCATTAAAGAGGGCATATGCTCATTTTGACTCTACAAGGGACATTCTATAGTATGAAACCATCTGTGAAAGTGAGCCTGTTTCCTATATTGTATATCCTTTACATGCAATTGGTTGTAAAAAGGGGACTCTATTCAATCAGAAGCCCTGTCGCTGCACTTCTCAAGCCAAGACTTTTAGCGGCTCCTATTCATGCTTTGAAGAAGAAAAAAGTATTGCATCAACCCCAATATTAGCCACCAGCACTTTAAAAGTGGAGTGCACAATAGCAAGATGTCCTGGCTTGTAAGCTGCTGCCACTTTACGCTGTAAGGCTGAAAAGCAGAATATGACATAAATGAGAAATAAATGTCACTCTGAATTAATGCCAGATTTAACTTATTTAAATTTAAGCAAGCTTTTCCCCCCAAAACTTCAAAGCGTGTTTCCTTCTCCTTGGTGAGGGAAGTTGGCAGATGGACTGTGATTTATTTTCTGACTAAATTTAAGAGTAAATGTAGCAGTCTTCTATTCTGTGCTCCGTGGTTGACAGCAGCAGAGTTAAATAATCCCAGCATCCCCTGCACCTGGCCCCAGGTTGGACCAAATTAGTCTAAGTTAATCTCATTAAATGCTGAAAAATAACTGCAGTAATGGGGATGCTGAAATGTGTTTTTACCCAGGGCTACGTTTGCACGCGGGGCCGTAGCTATGGGTGAGTTTTGCATATTCCCAAACCAACATGTGAAAAATCAATAAAGTCTAAAAAGGTCAGGAGTTATAGGGCCCAGGGTATAATTCAACCTTGCTCCTTGAACACGGGAGAAATTATGACTGGTATTTTATGAGGTTTACAAACACCTGAAAATAAAAATGAACAAATGTTTAAAGGTACCTGTGCAGAATTTAACTAAAGCTTCCACTTTCAGGGAGCAGCATTTTTACCAGTATGTGTGTTTACATATAGTAAGATGTGTATCAGGTTTGAAATTTCACATTTCTTCTAAGCTGCACCCATTTCCTCAAAAGGCTTTGCCCTTTATCAGGCCACCATTGTAAAAATGTGCTCTTGCATGTAATGACTTGCCTGGTTAAAAAAAAAAAAAAGCTTACAGTGGGCCACTGCACGTGTGACCGAAAGTAGTATTGCACAAAAGGACAGTCTGGCCCTACTTCAATTTCAGTTGCTATCACTACAACACAATATATATATATATATATATATATATATATATATATATATATATATATATATATATTTTTTTTTTAGACATAAAGTCATAGTGGTTGGCTTTGGTTAATTTTTGGAAGGTTTTAAAATAATTTTAAAACAAGATAAAAGAGTTTGCTTTACAAGGAGGATGAAATGAGACTGCAGCAAGGCCCAGCATAAGATAAATAAGGATACTATTAAACTGAATAATACAAAGCTACTCATGTAGAAGCCAAGAATCCAAGTTTGTAGCTGGAAATGAATTAGAGGTCCTTTTTATGGAACTCCACTTGCAGGACTTCTTCCCTACACACTATTTAATTTGATTAAGATGCATCAAGAGTTCCAAAAATAGACCTTGAGTTAAAATAATCAGTATATTAATGATCAAACTGTATCCTGTCCATTAAATAGGAAGCAGGTGGCACTTCATACCAGCCTAGATGTGTTCTCAATGAAAGATCAGTATCGGCCCAATATATCAGATCACTTCAGAGCTTGGGAAGAGCAGATGTTATCTCTCTGAATGCTAATGAAGGGTGTGGGTGGCCAAAGTTGGCCTCCAGCATATGGGGTGTGACAAGGTTAGATTGCAATGGATGTGGCCCACGCCTTCCAACTCAAGGCTGGTTTACTGGGCTGGATCTTTACTCGCTGTGCATCAATATAGCAACCCAGGAACACACACACACACACACACACACACACACACACACACACACACACACGCACACACACGCACACTCCCAACTATCCAGGGCATCCTGCGGAACCAAAAACATAAATTAGACTGAGGCTCCAGAGAGCGCAGGACCGCAGGTGTTCGCACACTTTGGCTCACATATGCACACCAGCTAATGGCGTGTCAAATAAAATGGTGATATTTGCTTTATAATGAATGGGGTAAACAGTGGCGGCAGATGATGACTGTGTAGATTGTCAGAGGAGGCTGAAGGAGCCTAATGATGCAAAAACTTCTGTCTGTGCCTGCCTTGGTTGGCTGAAGCTTGGATGGTGTCTGTCTGATGTGCCATGGATGTCAAAGATGAAGACAAGGACACGAAGAGGGACACACAATCATTCCCCATCAGCAGCACTTTAAACTGACTGAGGCTTTCCCATCCTCATCACTGCTGCTTCACTTTGCAACCACTGGTGTTGACTGACAGATGGCGAAACAATGCAAAACTCATATCCCTTTGCAACTGCTACAGTACACTACTCCAAGTAGGTACCTTTATGGATCAAACTTATTAGATATGCGAATTAAAAACAGAATCAATTGCAGCCACTGTAGATTCATTTTCTTTAAAGCTATGGATTAGTTTTTGTAAATGTTTATTCAATGCTGTGCCAGCTCTACTGCAGTGCTTGTCTCAGCTATTCAATTACACTGAGCACACACCAGCGCAGTTATTTGTGTGTGTATGACATAACCACTGGATACCCTCTTTGACCGCTGCAGAGTCTGTTTGCCCATGAGATTTTACTGTTGAGCATAAGCCAGAAACTTGTATTCAACATGCTTATGCACGTCGTCCACTCTCTGCTTTATTCCCTCTTGCACCATCTTTGCTCTTGCATGTTTCCAGCACCGTGATTGAAAAAGGGCCAAGGAACAGTGTGACAGTTAAACAAATTGACATTTCGGGAAACACTCTTAATTGCTTTCTCTGAGAGAGTGAGAGGACAGGATCAATAGTACTCTATCTGTATGCTCAATATGAAGCTGGGGTTAGGTTAATAGTAGAGAAATCATAAGAGAGAGACATGGCGCTCAAAGAATCCTGGATAGAAATCTTTGGGAGAATTCTGTGTGAATGGTGGTGGATGTAGAACTTCCAGGGAAAACCGAAGCTTTATAAAACTTTATTTTGTTGGAAAGTTGACAGACTTTATAATCTGTTTTTATTCAATTTGAATGCTGTTATGCATGCAGATTTACATCCTGGTGACCGTCTTCTATCTTGTGAGCATGATAATTTGAGGCTCTAATGACTGACTCCAACTCAGCTCATCAAGTTTACCTGAGGGAGCCATGAATTGACACACAGGATATGCAATGTATAGTCCTTCAGAACGCAAAGCCAGTGATGTACAGAGTAGAACAAAAATTCCATTGCATAACATTCCTAAGTCAAAATATATGTGTAATTCTTAAAAGGCTAAAGAGCAATAAAAAATAAAAAATAAAAACAACCTTGAATTAAAGCTGAACGCCTGCACTTCAATCACATATCGAATGATTTAAAGTCCACTGCGATGGTGTACAGGTATCATTGTCCAAAAACATGTGGACTTAACTGCATTCAACTAGTGTAGATATTAATGATATCACTCTTCTTGGCATCGTGGATAATGAATAAAACCGTTTCACCAACATCTACAGCGAACCAATCAGCAAATTTCACCTCTGCAGCAACAGCTGTTAATTGTTGGTAAAATGAACACAAGATGAAAAAATTATTCCCAAAATATTGACCGCTGGCTTGTTTTTGAGGACTGTCAAACCTCCAACAAGCTGCGCTGTCTTAATGTTTAGTTAAGCTACAACTATGTTCTTCTCCACCTGAGCTCAAACCTCAAACCTTTCATCTCACTCGAGGCGAAAAAAAAGCTTGCGTATTTTTTCTTCGTCGCTACCTTAGAGGAGAACAGAGAACAAATCACCTTTTGCAGGTGATTTGTTCTCTGTATTTTTAATAGGTAATGCACTGAGGTTTACTGCAGAAACCTTAAAAGGAGGGCAATGGAGGAGAAAATGCAGAAGGTGCCTGAATTTTAGACTAGTACTTCCTTTTAAAAGGTCTTCACTGGTGTAGTGTTCTTCACAAAATGTAATATTCACTTTGATGTAAAACATATACCAACACACAAAGGCAAATCATCCCATTTAAAATCTGTAAATGTGTCGTATACTACAGTTTCTAGCCACCTGTCACCTGACCTTGATGCCCAAAGACTCCCTGAGTCTTTAGCTGTTATTGCCTTTTAAGTGTTCGTGCCTACAGCATCTGTCTCTTTTTTTTGATGGAGAGGAGACTTTTGCTTGGCTGTTTTTTTCTTTTTTTTTCCCTTTTACTGTGCACGCTTTCATCAAACTTACAGAGAGTGGAGACAGAGAGCTGGAGCTCCCTTTGAGGAAAGACTGTTAAATAATGCAGGTGGTTAAGTAAGCTTGTCGGGACGAATTGTAAAAAAGCCTCTGCTTCACTGAGCCAGAGCCTGTTAGAGAGAGAAGACGGGAGACCGCGTGACTTCCAGCCCTCCAGAGTCCTGCTCACACACACACACGGGTCGAATACAGAACGTGGCGAGGAACGTGTGTGGGTCTGCGTGTGTGTGACGGGGTAGACAGACAGGTCCAGGTGTCCTCTCTCCCTGATATCGTGTCCTCGTGCTTGTGGTTTATGGAGCAATCTGACACACCCACACTGACACAATATGACAAACCCTCTCAGAGCTAATAAAGTTGCATTTATTGACCTACATCATCGCTTTGACTCTAGGACAACAGGCTTATTAAACAGAATTAGACATCACTGTGTGGCACTGGAGAATGCACACGACCGTCTTGGTCCAGAGCTGAAGATGTGACCAGCATCAGATGCTGCTAAAAACTCAAAGAGCAGGCATCTCAAGTATACCAGGTGAGCTTCATTTCATCTGACAGTACGGGGCTGCCCCCTGCTGCTCGTACATCAAGTCACACCATCATTTTGTATCCTTGTGATAATGTAAAGAACCTGAATAGACAGAACTAAAAAAAACCAGAACAACTAAGTGGACCTCGTGAACTGTCACACTTCCAGTAATATGTTGAATTATTTAATTCTACTTTTCTATAAGTGAATCAAGCCAGTGTAATCTTAAACCTACATGAATATACCAAAAGACTACAATAAATATGACATATGCATGATTACATTTTATTTCTATACAACACTGGAATATTCCACAGCAAAATGAAACCTGGGCTTCATTTAACACTGTTACACTGCTGCCCTTAAAAAGCAAAGCCTGTAACATGTCCTAAATGAGTCGCTGGAAGATTTCATATAAATACAAGTGCAATGATTTTTCGGATTATAGACATAAAACAATTTTCATTTTTGCATCCAAGGCAGATTTCACTAGAACATAGGGAATAGCTGATTGTCCTGCTGTTATTAAGGCCTGGTGTTACTCTCTGTACATCAGTCTAAATTAATTGTTACCTCGTCCACACACACAAAAAAAATTCAACTATAAATTAGAACTAAACAAATACAGAACACTGATTAGGATGCCACAAACCAGAGAAACAGGGAAAAAAAAGTAAACAAAGGAGAACAAGTGCTGACAGAAGAACATGTTAGTAGTGATGTTGTGCAGTGTAATATAGGAGGAGACGCGACAACATTCAAAAGGTGTTATTATTGCTTTGGTGCACAGGGGCAGTGGCCTGTGCTGCTTCCACACAGAAAGACGAAGGATTGCTCATGCGAAGAGTACAACAACAAGGTGAAGAGGCCAAACTCCATCTCACAGCTCACAACACTTAATTCCCTTGCTGATGTAACGGTAAACGCATCTTAAATACACACTGCTATCTGGTTAATTCATGGAAAGACAGTCCCCAGCCCTCCTCCTCTTAGTTGTCGCCTCTCTCCTGGTGGTGCAGAGTGGTCAGAAACCTAAGAAGTCATCTTTAAATGGGCTGACAGGGTTGTGAGTGTTTCCAATGGTGCTGTCCCAGTTGAATTCAGTGAGCCAATCCTGGGGCATCACCCCAATGTCCAGGATCTGGGAGTTAGTACGTGACACTGCCAGGCTGAGAAACCAGAGCAAGGAAAGATTAATGACCATCAACAGTCAGCAACAGTTCCCCTCCTAAAGAATGAAAATAAGCAGAAATTCTTCTACTTTGTGCGAACCAATTCCATAAAAAGTCCAAAACCAGCAATGTGGTAGTCTCTTTCTTAATATTCTAAAATTCAAATCACAAATAAAGAGCTTTTTTTTTTTTTTTTTTAAACCAGCAGCTAAATAATGTCCTTAAACAGCTTTGCGCTGCAGTTCTTAGCAGAGCTTACAAAAGACAAAGGACATAGAAAATAATCCTGAACAAATGCACTAAAACCTTTGGATCCATGAGAAACACTGTTCAGTTCATCATTGGTTTTGGTCTTTTTAATGCGACCATGTTCAGCACAGCAGTCAGCGTTGTGCTGAACATGGTCTAAACCATCAACAGAAAACTGCCCACAGAAAACCAAAACCTCTCCCTGGAAACTGGAATTAAGTTAAACAGAACTGAACTAAACGGGAACCAAAAACTGACTTGATAATACAAAATGTGATTTTTGCTCCACAAAAGGCTGATGACGAACAAACCTGGGATTAAAATTGAACTCCCAACTTTTCCAGATTGAGGCATAAAAAGGGGGGAACTTCCCCAGCTAGCTCAAACAGAATGAAGTCAAATAAACTAGAAAAAACAAGTCATAGCAGCATCTGTAAATAGCAATATGATGAGAACTAGCTGTCATTCTATTTCCTACTCTTACCCCCCCTCAGGGCTTAATAACAAGAAAGGCTGTCTCAGCTCCTGGCACTCAGCTTTGTACTGATTTCAATTCACTGCAGCTCAGCTTCTCAGAGTCGTTTATGTAACTACACCCCCAGTCTGTTCTAGTTTGGCTCCCTGCGTTTGGCTGAAGCACCCCTTTCTCCTGGGGATAAAAATGTCTATGCAGTGCGGGTAGAGGTCAGTAGGATTACTTCAAGACATTAGCTTCATTTGAACTGCGGGATCAATGGTGTTGATGCATAAATGAGTTCAAGTGACCCACTGCTCCACTTTTAGACCAGTGACACAAACACAGGAACTGCTCAACAAAAGCCTGCTGTTTTTTTCATTTTGACGGGAATTCCAATACTTTGAATCAGCTGAACGCTGCCAACAACAAATCTGTTTGGGAGGCAATAAAAGACAGAGGAGGTTATTTCACACCAAGTGACTAACGTTTCTGACCCATAATCTGTGTTACTGGGTGTGGAGGTGACTGAATGGAATGATGTCAGGTTAGTAGGTGGGACTACCACTCTAAGGCTTGTGACATTAATGCTCAACTTTACCTGGAAATGAACCATAGCTATCCAGAGCACAGCTGGAGACACAAATACACAGCAGATTGAGGACAGTTTAAAGTTCAGCTAGGAAATCATTTCTCACCAACTCTGTAGCCTCTATTGAGATTATCCCTTTATTTATATTTTTACATTATCAGAGACTGGAAGGTTTGTAGTCTGCAGTATGCTGAAATCACCAGCAAGTGGCGACATAGAGCCAAGCAGTATGAGCGTGAACTACAGCACAGAGGCAGATTTGATTTTGGGGGATATTTTATTAAGAACAAGCAGTAAAGAAAATCACCTAGGATTAATTTCAGATTATTTTAATACTTTATAAACCAATATCTCACCTGGAGAAGGCTTCATCCAAACCATCTTCTATTTCCTGCAAACAAAAGCAGTCATTCCTTAACAGATGCTCAGGGAGAAGTATTAAGTGTGTGTGTGTGTGTGTGTGTGTGTGTGTGTGTGTGTGTGTGTGTGTGTGTGTGTGTGTGTGGTATTGGCACAAACGAGGAACGTAAGGTTCCACACTGGTACACGTAGAAATCTCAGAGAAATCTCACAATATTTTCAACTGTGCTCAAAGCATTTTGAATATAACTTAAATCAAAACTTTCCCAAAAAGCTGTGGATCCAAATTGAGCCAGAGAAAATCCAACTCTCAAACTGAGGATGGTCAATATTTCAGTTGATAGAAAAGTTAAGAGAGAACAGTTACTTGAGACTGATTCACTTGTGAACATGGTGCCAAAGTGAGAATACAAGCAGAACGTACCCAGGCAGGATTGTTACTGGTCTCTATGTGGTTATCCAGCTGATCCTCTCCTATGTTTCCATTGGTCTCCACTGCCACATTCACACTGTTCTCCAAGTCCAATAATGTGTCTGTAGTCACATCTAATTGAAAGGAGATGGAAGGACAATTGATTGCTGCTATAGTAACAGTAACAGTGCAGGCTCCACACCAGAAAGTAGTAACAAAGGGGGCAGTTGAAAATGATGATGGGGCAAATCATCAGATCATTCTGCTACGTCTGTTTCTGCTTTTTTATCGTATCCTCTCTTTCTGTAGCGAATACAATGTTGCTGACAAGACGCAAACAGTAACACTTTCAGTAACATACTGCTTGTTGCACTTTGCAAGGCCATCACCAGATTACACCCAGTATTACACAGACTGTGCTGGACTGAGTCATGTAATCTATTAACAAGGTTGAATACCAATGTTACAAACCTCAAGTTTCAAAAGCAAGTAGTAGATCTTCACAGCAACAATGAGGCAAAAAGCCTTATTAAGCCTGTGTGTCACAGGGAATATAACACTTTGACCATGTGACTACAGACGTACAATGCTGCTTCTAAACAGTGAGGCCTGATGACAAAACCAACACAATAATAGCCCTAAGCATCACAGACCCTCATGGGCCACAGAGCAATCTCTCTTCTTTAACAAAAACTTCCAAGCTGTTTACATTCAGTGGATTTTTTTTTAATGGGGGAAAAAAAAAAAGTAGAACTAGACAGGAACATTTTTGGCCACACGAACACGGTTTTTGCTTACAAACTGGACCACCTACCAGTTTGTGCCCCTTGAACATACAAATATGGGACTAAAGCCCCATGTGATGTTTGGTATGCGCACACTTATTTACCCACAATCAGGATTTGTGAGAAGCTACAACATTTTGCAGGAGGATAAAATTATCAGGCAGTGTATGTGCTCAGTGCCATTTTATCAGTGAGATTACAAAAAACTACCAGGTTATTTTTCTAAAACCTAAGCTGTGTTTGTCAATATATGCAGACACGTAAACTGCATACATATATAAATACCACGTGTGAATGACCAGGTAACATAAATGACCTAATGTGGCTACAGCTCTTGTACACGTCACATTTCTTTCTTTTACCTGTCCCTTTCAAACTCCCAAAGCTGTTCGATCTCTCTGAATGAGAGCTGCTGCTGGCCTCTCCAGCAGAACCGGACTTCACTCTCTTCCCTTTCTCTATCAAAGAGATAAGAGGAGACACACAACACAGACAGGTCAAGTCCTGTTTACAGCAACTTTACAGAAGATATCAACATACTTTGTCACTCAAGGCCAATTTAGTGCAAACACAGTCTCCTGATAAAAACAGCCCCTGCTAAAGTCTCCTGACAAAACAGCATGGACTTGAAAGGAGAAGCGTGTGATGCCTACCTTCTTTGGCCACCTGCCAGAGCTCGAAAGCTACTGTGAAGGCCTGGGCTACTGTTAAAGCCACAGCCTGAGCCTGGAGAAAAGGAGAAAAAGACACAGTGGCTTTAAGAAAAGACAGACTACATTAGTGTTTACAAACCCCAAGTGGCACCAACTTAAAGTAAGAGAAGTAGACATTCTATTCAGTGTCTATTTGCTGTCTAAGTTAATGTTGTCACCTGAGGCAAAACCTTTAGTTTTGTAAACCGCATGTTATTATCTTGACAGTAATGCAAAGTTACATTTATAACATGGGCAGCTGTAAAAATGGTAATAAAAGATGTTCCCATTCTGCAGCTATGTTTCATATTCTGCAAATTACTGAAGGGTGCCAGCAAAACAAGAGTGGCTCTTGATACCGGTCCACAGTCTGTCGTCACTGTCACATGAAAACTGTCACTTCTGGGCTTGGTGTTGCTTTCTGCACTATCACAACTGCAGTCATTCATTCATTCAGACTAAATGTGAGGCTACGTCTCACCTGCCCTACAAGGTCAGACTGCAGAAAATACAAAAGTATTAAAGGGGAGAATAAAGGTTTTCATGGTTGGCTGGTGAAATGAAGCACAATCCTTTCAGGCTGACTATGAGAAAACAAAAACAAACAGAGGCCCTTAAAGTGCACACAACATCCTGCTGTTCTTTCAGCTTTTAGATTTAAATTCATAAAAAATGCCTCTGTCATTCACAATAATTACTTTACAACTGATTACATTTAAAAATGGAATATTATAATAGCTATTTAACCATTGTGTACTTCACTTGACAAAAGTAAAAGTGCAGTTTGAGCCATAATTTCAGAGACACTGTTTTGCCTCTGTACACATCACAGTGGATTTTAAAACAGCTGATGTGTTTGAAGTGCAGACTTTCAGCTTAAAACTAACAATTTTAAATATCAGGATTGTTTTGTGGATGAAAATATTTTGTTGTCAGTGGCTGCCTGAAGTCTAGAACCTGTGGACATTACCAAATGTTCCACTGAGAGGCCCTCCCAGGCCCTCCCAGGCCTTCGCTGTCTGTGGGCTTTTCCGTTTTGCATTTAAGAACTGAAAAGCTGCTCTGCTGGGCTGAGATCAGGTGGCTGACTTGGCCATTGAAGAATATGCCTTTAGAAACTCTTGGGTTAAGAATGAACCATATTGCTGATTTGGAAACGTTTTCGCTCTCTCTGAACATTTTATTTGGGTTTTTCAGCCTAATGATGACCTCCCTCACTTGCACTGCCACCTAGTTTATCCTCATTTTTAAAATTACACTGAAACACTGTAAAATAAAAACTCAACACTCTCAATCAACTTCAGATTTTATGTCTGCTTCATTTGTCATTAAAATACCAAGGGAAAGGCCTCACCTGGCCATGAAGCTGTTTGCCAGTCAATTGTCTGGTTACTTTTGAGCCTTGGACATGGATGATTGTGCGTAAGAATGGCTCTAATTCCTAAACATTTCATGCAAAAAGTTTGTTAAACCCCTTAAATTAAAGCTGAAAGTCTGCACTTCAGTCACATATTGACTGTTTGACTTAGAATCTAACAATGTACAGAGCCAAAACAAAACAAAAAATGTCTTTGTCCAAATAATTATGGACCAATTGTAACTCATGAGCTCCCCCCCCCAAAAAAGAGTATGTGATTAAAAAAACTTATTTTTTTTAAATCACATACCCACACAGCGGTACTCTCAGAATAGAGGACACAGAAAGGTCATCACAAACATCTTCATAACCACGATGATAGAGGGGAACATATTAAGGAAGTAGAGCATTATCATGTTATCCTCGGAGAAAAAGAGAGGAGTGAGGAAGCAGGTAAGATGAGAGGAAAAGTGCCCTTCTGCTTTTCAACACAAAGGAAAAGCTAGGAAGACGACAGGAGCTGGACTGCTAGGATTTCCTCTTCAGGATGGAGGGTGAGGTGCAGGAAGAGCTAAGGTGACAGTGAGACAGTCAAGAGAGGCAGTTACGGGATGAGCGATGGGCTTTCACCTCAGATCATCAGGAAGGTGTGAGAAAATATAGCCAAAGCAAGCACAGCCATAGAGGAAGACATCCTAAACACTGATTTTGAATTAAAAAGGTAACACACATGCTCTAAACTCACCACTTTCCTCTTTGAGCAGAGGTAGGCGTGGCACTCCAGGGTTCCATTCAGGGTGTTTTGTGCGATATAAGCAAAGACTTTATCGTGCAGTTTATCCACTGTGCAGTAGGATATCCTGCAGACCGGGAGGGACGGGTTAGACAAACAGCACACAGGAACCTCTTTTTCACAGACACAGTGCCACTTCTGATACCACTTCTGTTGCGATGCCAGTTCTGGCAAAGGTTTGAGACCTGAAGGTTACACTGCACCATATAGCAGAGCAGAACCTGTGAATCTTGTAGCCCCTCCCATAACCACATATGCCAGTGTTTCCATCTTTGGGCCAAGCAATTTTGAGGTCTAGTTATGAAAATGGTTCTAGATTAGGCACCAGCACTGTGTGGGTGGAAAAGAGGTAATAGAGGTCAAGCAGAGTTCACAGGGTCATTAAACAATGTGAAGACCGTATAGAGAGCAAAACACAGATACACTAGGAGCTAGCAGCTTCCTACGCACAACAACACAGTTTAAAAAGGAAACCGTGAGACTGAAATCTCAGAGGCTTGAAAATCAGCTTGTCTATACACACACCTGTATATAGAGAAATTTTCCAGGAGCTTATTTGTTGAGCTGTCACGTACAACGATTCCCTGAGGAGAAATCATGAAAGCAACCTTCTGAGGTTTCTTCCCACTGGCTTTAGCCTGTCACAGGGATCGAATAACACAACAGAAATTAATGATTGAAAGTATTATGATAGAGACACAAAACATTCACACACTGCACGCACAAACTACTCAACCACGCTTGCTTTTTGACAATGTCTATTTCTGGCCATACGCTTGAGACAACATTGTACATTATTAATCACAAGACACTTTCGAAAATCTCCCTGCATTTACTGTTCATCTAGATTTAGTATGCTGGCGTATGGAAACGGGTACAGTAAGATACAGAGAGCAGCTTTATACCAAATATGATCTGCAGTTTATAAACATACGCATGGTGGTAAAATCCTGAATGTCAGTATATTCTGAAGTGTAACAAATCTCAGCAATGCAGAGGTTCAAATTTAAAAAGGTGACAGCCGCTTATGTGGTAGGAAAATCGTGTAAGCCTCAAGTTATGAAGCCTCTTAAAAACCACTGGATTATTTTTTTGTGAACATAATTTAAACAGTGAGCGAGTGAGCTCTGACCGTGGCAACAATCCTCTTTACAGCAGCTGCTGACAGCTCCTCTCCTTTGGGCTGGTCCACCAGTGTCATGCCGAGATGTCGGAGGTTAAAAGTCATGCCCTCCAAGACGGTCTCCCGTGTGTCTGTCCAGTTCTCTGGGAGCTCTACAGAGAAGAGGAGAAGTGGCTGGTAACACTGATCAACTGTAAGGATGTTCTTGTCAAGCTGCAAACATCAAATATTTATCTGCTTTTTTCCCATGGTTCATGTTCCAAAATAAATAAGTGCAACGTTCAAAGACTTTGAGAAAAACACAAATCAGAAGGAATGTAAACAGTCTTGAACTTAAAGTTGAGCCATTTCATGTTCTCCCTCACTGAAGTGGAAAGGCAAAACAGGGTATCTAGGTCAGAAGTACTGGGGTGTAAAGTAAATATCTCATCTTCCAAATAGCTTATAGGACCTGACAATAAAAAAAAGCAAAGAGTTAGGAGCAAGTGTGCATGCACTGTGACACACTGTGATAAGAGGAAAGTGTGTTAACATCAGTGATCTCTCCAACACATCAGTGTACGTCTTTCTCAAAGTGCATTACTGTCTCGATTTTTAGCTTTCACTGAGAAAGACTGTTTATAGTGTAAATGCTGAAGGAACAGCTGTTACCTCCTGGTGGCTTCTTTCTTTCTTTCTTTCTTTTTTTACGTGGTGCTGGCCGGCCCTGAACCTTTAACACAGTTTACAGTTTCATCAGAGAAAAGGGGGAGGTGATGGAAGGCAAGAGCAGGGGAAATGTACCTTTATACCTAGAATTTCACACTCCTAGCATCTACCTCCTCTGGGATCTAGAGCAGACCCTGTACAGTATATACCCCGGGGAACACCTGACACCAGGGTCAGGTGTTCCCCAGGTAAGCGACAGTGACCTGTCATCATGACAAGTAAAATACTAACAATAATAAGACCACTTAACTATTCTATAAAACTGTTTTCTGAATTATTTCAACACTTTAATGGTCAAAATCGCAGGAATTTAGGCATTGCCTGTTCAAGAAGAAATGCGGTGTGAGGCGGTGCAGTGCTGTGGCTCACCTCTGGTGGCGCTGCGTCACATACAATAAATGAAGCAGGCGGTTGGCGCATGCCCATTGCTGTCTCTCTTTATATCACCAATATACATGTTTGATTACACATGTGCTATACATGCCACAGTCTGTCTGATATACTGAATGAAGGTGTGTGACGTGTTTATTTGTGATCGGTCATAAATGCACAGTGAAAATACACGGCGTGAGGCAGAAAGTACCGTGCCGCACCGATAGGGGGCAGTGCTACCGCCGCACTGCCCCATCTTCAAATAAAGGTGAGATAATATATGTTTTTATTTAAAACCCCCTCTTGCCATCATTGCTGAACAGTATGGAGTTGACTAAAGCATAATTAATCATTAGCACAATTAAAATTGAAATATAAGCTTCTACTTTGGGTTCATTTACGTGAACATCTGACTCCAGAGAGTCAGTGCCTCACCCGTAACAAACCTCATCGCACATCACTGGTAAGCGATACACACACACACACACACACACACACACACACACACACACACCTGGCCATCCACGTGATGTAAAAGAAAATGTGATTCATCAGACCAGGCCACCTTCTTCCATCTGTGTTCCAGTTCTGATGGTGCTTTTGTTGGGTGACAGGGATCAGCATGGGCACCTTTCTATCAGAACCAGCATGAACATTTTCAGCAATTTGAGCTACAGTAACTCATCTATTGGATCGGACCACACAGGCCAGCCTTCGTTCCAACATGCATCAGTGAACCTTGGCCGCCCATTATTCTGCCGCTGGTTCATGACTGTTTTTTCTTGGACCACTTTTGATAGATACTGACTACTGCAGACCAGAAACACCCCACAGGAGCTGCAGTTTTGGAGATGGTCTGACCCAGTCATCTAGCCATCATCAAACTCAATGAAATCCTTACGCTTGCCGATTTTTCCTGCTTCTGTAAACATATCAACTTTGAGGAGAAAATGCTCACTTGCTCCCTAATATATCCCACCCACTAACGGGTGCCATGATGAAGAGATAATCAGTGTTCTTCGATACACCCGCCAGTGGTCATAATGTTATGCTTGATTAGTGCATGTTCACACACAGACTTTGAATCAAGACTGCACACTGTCAAGCTGGACCAGCAAGAAGAGCTTTAAAGGGGACTCAATATGCTTTTCCTTATTTTCTGTCACATGTACATTGCTATATTAATGCATGTTCATATTATGGCCAAAGTTTCACATAATGAAGTCAGCTTATGTTAAGTAGTAAGATGAAATCTCATGCTGATGCTGTCATCAGGCTATTATTTACAGTTTTCCAAAATGTCATAAGCCACAAAATGCTCAGAATCACAATTAAATCGTATGTAAAGATAGAAAAAAAAAATCGATAGGGAGAATGTTGTGGGTGGCTGTATACAAATGGTATGCAACTTAAAATGAGTCTGATTTACTAAAATATACATTATACATATACTAACACTTATATATATATATATATATATATATATTAGTGATGTGAACAACTTGGCTGTCTGAGATGAGCATTGAGATCATTAATTCCATCACAACCCCCTCCAAAATTGGGCCTTTATTACCTTTAAAAGATGGGAAATATTTGTTAGGCTACATGGACATAAATCAGTACGTGAGAGAGTTGATGGCTAAAAAATTGTGTTCAGGGACATGAAAATAAATGTTAGGAAATTTCATGCTGAAGAACATCAGAGAAACTGTAAAGTTAGTGTCCCACAACACAAATCAATAGATTAAAGGCCAAGAATACTTCACGACTTGCTGTGACACTTTGTTGGTCCTCCACACAGCTTTAAAACAAAATAAATGAAGAAATAAAAAATAAATAAATCATACCAGCAGTGTTTCAGAAGCAGAGTGTCTAGCATTAGGTTTATGATTTACTGCCCTCCACATTTGCTCTGGGCAGCTAGACACAGCTTCAATAAAAAAAAATTTTAAAAGACAATTTTGAGCAACACTGAGCAGAGTGTCGTTTTTGGGGTGCTCCTGATACACGCTGTGACATTTATTGTCTATGTACGTACTGTGCATATGCATTGTCATGATCAGCTGCAGCAAGCGTTCTTTATTCACAGCCTAAGTTGTCAAAGATGAGGGCTATCCTTAATTTGGACATCACACAGAGTCAAGAGCAGAAAAAAAAAAAAACTTCCTGAAACTGAGCATTTAGGGCAGTCTGAAGCCTTTGTTTCTGGCTCACATGGATTACTGACCTCATTATTTGAAAGTAATGAAAAGCATAATGTGAAACTTGGAAATAGAGGGAAATAAGTTTACTCTTCATGACAAATAAGTTCAACCTCTTTTGCAATTCGTCTGGTAAACATTTTACACGGAGCACATTAGAAGCACGTGATGAAAGAAGTGGAGTCGGGGAGAGTTTGAAACCGTTGAAATGTAACCAGTTCAAACACACCAGTTACTGTGAAAACCTTTTCTGTGTATCCATTGCTGTTTCCTCTCAACACATTACATCAGAAACAAGTAATGTGACCCCACAGCTGATAAGTTCCAATA
This sequence comes from Pterophyllum scalare, assembly GCA_024447675.2. Taxonomy (NCBI): domain Eukaryota; kingdom Metazoa; phylum Chordata; class Actinopteri; order Cichliformes; family Cichlidae; genus Pterophyllum; species Pterophyllum scalare. The sequence goes on along the minus strand of JAMQGT020012768.1, from coordinate 50,488 downwards.
CAGTTTTTCATTTTATCTTGAACCACCACACGAAGAAGAAAATGATCTTTTCAATGGTTCACTAACGCAGGCTTTCCACTGTGCTCAGGAAAGACAGTGCTGGACGGCTAACAGCTTGTAAAAAAGTAACTCCATCAGTTTTCACTTTGTTCCACCAGCAACAGAGAAAGTACCAGGCACCACTCAGCCCAAGAATGTAGAGGCCTTCGAGGATAAAAGGTCAGCAATGACTACGCAACAGAGGAAACAGCTGTGTTCACAAGACCAAGTAAAACCAGGTGCCACGGCGTGCTGTGTGGCAGGAGAAAGCAGACCCCAGTACACACTTAATACACACATAAGGTAATCGTGGGAACAGGCAACAGGTGAGGGGCACAGCTGAACGTAATAAACGAGACAAGGGGAAGCAAAGCTAAACACAAAGCACAAGGAGCAAGGGACTATCAAAGTAAAATAGGAAACACACAGACACGGGACCAAGATGCAGACTAGTCACAACACTGAGAATAAAACTCTATATGAGAAACACAGGAGGCCAGGGACACGACAAAAGAACAAAACAGACACGACAACACAGAACAAGGGGAACTCTGAGAATCAAAATGTAAACAATAACCACTAACAAGACAGGAACTAAGATGAAAAACAAACTGGGAACATAACTCAGTGAAAACAAAACCTAAACACAAAACGCTGGGCACACGGCCCAGGACCATGACACCAGGTGACCTTCTAATGAAAACTCACCATCTGTTAGTGGTAAGTAATTACTACCTGGCTTCTCATTGCAGCACTAACGGAAGTATCTTGATGTAAGGAAATAGAGAAAAAAAGGAAGAGAAATGCTGAAAGAAATGGAAGACAAAGCCACAATTTCAGCTCTGTAGATATCCATTACATCCAACACTGATGGATGAGTACCCATTTCATGTGTCTGAGTGCAAAATAACTCTTGGTTGCAAACTGTGACAACAATGGTACTGATCCAAAAAGGTCCAATTGACAGGCAATTTGCATCCTGGCTGATTTGTGTGTCTACACCAAACACTGGATCACTGGGGAAACCACCAACAGTGGTCCTACAACTTAGGACCCCTCCAGCACTCGGTGCCAAATTATCTTTTACCCAGTCTCTGCTGCCATTTCACTTTCCTCCAACTTCACTGATCTACGCCTGCACGACTCTGAAATTATGATGCACAGAGTCCCAAATTCATTGGAGTTTATGTTTGGGATTCTAATGATGTGGGGAAACATACACATTGAAAGTCTCTGCAGATGGACAGTTCAGTAAATTAGTAGCAGAACGCCTCTGAAATGCTCATCAGCGAAAGACTTGATGTGCCAAACAAGCTCTTTAGATCTAGAGAAAATGAGAGATAAATTCTTACTGCATTCTCATCGCTTTTAGAAAAGCAACACTTCACTTTGTTTTTTTCCCCCTAAAGCAAAACGAGCCCACCACACATTGAGGATGTACTGCTTCTAATGAATTTGTTCAGCGTTCTGCCTGTCACATCTGCCAACCAGTAAAACTGCAAACCACAGCTCCTAACCCAGTTACACACATTAAAGCTCATCGAGTCTTCCATTTCTTCCATATTAAGGCAGCCACAGAGAAGCATGTTCAAATAAGTTCACTTTGAGAAGCTTATATTGTAAAAGGATAGAAAACAAGCAACAAGACCTGTCACTGAGTGGGATATCCTCCCACGATTAATGAAAATATAAAATAAATGTAGATGTCAGGATAAAATTACAGCCCCATTTCATGATAGAGAACCCTTCAGGCATTAACTTCTGCAAAACTATTTTGCCCTAATTTGGAGGCCTAGCCCTAAACTTTTACCCAAATGATGCTGTGATTATCTTGAACATTTCTACAAATACTTTTTGGTAACCACATCCTAGAACAGACACAAAAAATGTCCATGTTAAACAAATCAGAGAAAGTACATACTGCACTCTTGCACAAGGATGTATACTACATAATGTCTATTTATATAATCTATAACAGGGTTGTCCAAACTATGGTCTGTGGGCCAAACACGGCCCAAGCTCAGATTTTATATGGCCCGTGCGTCTTGTCCATACATGTGTTATTTTTGACCCGCCGGCCCAAGCAATGAATACAACTCAGTATGCAATTCCTCTTTTTAAACTCATGGAGGGGGTGTCGTGTAACAGATGTCTGTCAACTGCTTCAAAACCTCAAAAAGAAGAAGACTGAATGATTAACCAATCACAGCCCATGCCGTGTGAGTCTGTGTGCCTGGGTGGGGGTTATAAGTGACACACAGTGTTGCCAACTTAGCGACTTATCAGAACCCCTAGTGACTTTTTTCCCCTCCAAAAATTGACTAGTGAGAAATTTGGCGACTTTTTCCCGGTGACTTTGGCGACTTTTTGAGATAGCCCGGGAAGCTGAAATCCTCCACCGATGCCCTGTTTTGTGTGCATACAGCTCTCCCTTTGTACGTCAGGACTCCACTTTGGCAACGAGGGGACATTCCCCCGCCCCCGGACCTCACTGTAAACAAAGCTGCAACTTTTACAGAGACACTTGTCACAAACGGAGTCCTGGCGCCGCAGCTTCCCAGCTCTGCGGGAGGACATGGTTGTCAGTATGTGTTTGCAAACAAAGCGGTATTCAGCAGTTAGCGCTGGTAAGTTATAGGTCAATGACCGTTTTTGGGATTTTTCTGCTATTGAAAACAACATGTTGATGTTTGACTCTGATGATACTCCACCTCACCTGCAGCTGGAGCTGACTGAGCTTCAGTGTGACAGACGACACCATCATCTCTCTCTTGCCTTTTAACGGTGTTGTGCCTAAAAGTGATTTTTGGTATTTGCCATATTTAAACTGTTATAAATTACTTTTTGGCCTATAATCTGTCAAACATCTCTCTCATGAATGACATCAACTGATTTTGAGTGAGAAAGAACGCTCCTGTCACAGGTAGAAGCTGCAGTCACGTTTTGGAAAAGTGACTTTTATATATTCTTTATTTATCAAGATAAAACTAAGTTTTTCAGAGAGATCCGGCCAAGGACGCAGCAAAGATTGCAACAAATATAACATCACAGCTCTATAAAGATAGTTGATGTGGCCAAAAAGGACTGGGTTGATACTAATTTAGATATAATAAATCATAAAGATACATGAAAAACAAGTCATTTATTTATTTATAAGGCCTTCATAAATCCTGTTGACTACATTCTACTTACCAATACAAGCAGACATTATACATCAAAAACACATTAAAACATCGGAAATCTTTTTTTTCCCCCTGAAATCACTTTTTGGCACAATACCAGCACCTTGATAAGAACATTTGCAAAGAAAATGTTCAGCTTGTTTGGCTCCACATGTTTGTGTGTGCAGAGTTTCTCTGTCCTGAACTTAAACAAGAACTGCTTGGGATCAAGACTAACTGCCACCTACGTGAAATTTTATACACGTGTACCAGTGCTCTGGAGCCAGGCCTGCCCTGTTTACCTGTGCGCCCCTCCATTATTATCAGTAGCTTATCTGCTGTACTGTTATCAGAATTACACAGCAGTATTTTACAGTTTCTGTACGTTATAAATTTCAGTTGGAAATTCAGAGCTTTTATGGTCTACATTTGGTTATGTCATGGTTGTTTGCTGCATGGAAAATAAAGTGTTAAATAACAATATTTATATGCATCTTTGGTTCTTTTAAATAATGTCGTCAGGGACTGTTGGCCCTTGGGCACTTTCACATTGTCAAGTCTGGCCCTCATTGAAAAAGGTTTGGACACCCCTGGTTTAGAAGTATCAGGCAATAACTACACTTTAAAAAAATAATTTTAAAGTATGTATATTTCAAACAGTGGATTTCCTTAACCGTCAAATATAAAAAGTTAAATCACATAAATGTGGTGCAAAGCCTGCCATGGCAGTTTGGGATTTCAGGGAGGGGAGACACCAGATGTAAAGGAAAAAGGAGCCATGAATTTATGATGCAAGTCATAATGAAGAGCAACACTGCTAAAAGCAATGCAGCACAATTGATCATAACTATGTATTCACATCAACTGCCACCTGCTGAATCTGCAACTTCAGTCTCACAGGGTTATGGATAGATTTATCTGCAAGTAATATTTAACTGGCTCTCATAAACATCAAAAGTTCCACTATAGCCAGTTTACAGTAACTGACACAGAAATACAGCTGCAGAGAAAACCAGCAACTCCCACTGAAGGGGATTCTGGAAAAAGGCTTTTCAACAGAAACAAATGCACTTGGGGGGGGGGACACTGCCGCGGTGGGTCGTCTAAGGTGACAAAGCCAGGGCAGAAGAACAGACAAGAGGATGAAACCCTGGCTAGCTGAAAATAAGGCAGTCCCTGCAGTGAACTGAATAAGTATCTTCTTAATATACTAGGGCTGCAACCAGTGACTAATCGACTATCAAAATAGCCATCAACTATTGAAACGATTAGTCGACTAATTGGATTATGAAATCACTCACATAATTATGAAATGGCACTTATTTAGCTATCAGCTTTTACATTTAGCATAAGGTTATTTAAAATGCATACCTGTCAAGTCTCCCGTTTTGGCTGGGAAACTCCTGTATTTTACCCCTCTGTCCCGCCGTCCTCCCGTATTATTATTTTCCCGTAAATTTCCCGTATCTTAATATAATAATTTTGAAAAAGTATTCCTGCCACTTGGTGGCAGTTCTCGTGAGGTTAGTGTAGAGAGCGGGAACAAACCCTGAAAAACAACTGGACCTCGGTTGGGCTCATTGTTGCCAACTTAGTGGATTTTCAAACCCCCGTAGTGACCTTTTTTGTTCCAAAAAGCGACTGTGTTCTGAGTACATAAAGCCTTCTTACTGCATCCCTTTGTACACTTTGGCATCGCTCAGACCTTGTTTCGACTCCACCCTCCAACCCTCGAACCTCACATAAACACCGAGCCTGCTAGTGATGGGAGGTTCGGCTCTTTTCAGAGAGCCGGCTCTTTAGGCTCGGCTCCCAATGACGTGCTGAGAAGCCCTTTTGCCTTCAGTCTTTTTATGATTATTATGAAAATTTATTATTATTGTGTTGCAGCAGGACAGGTTATAGTTGCAGTTTTGGGGAGGGCAATGGATGCCGCAACAGTTGTTGCTGGTTTGGTACCAGACTCACCAGGGTTGGTAGATGGAGACCTAGCTTGGCCTCTCTCCTCCAACTGCACCAAGGGATGGACAGTTTTTATGTCGGTGCAGGTTTGTGGTGGAACCTGCTCTCACTGTAATTTTCAATTTGCAATGATGGCACTCTGCTCTGCTATTTCCAGTATCCTTAAATTGCAGCCAAATGCTGCTTCTTTAATGTGTATCACTCATATTCACGTGTTTTTGCACCACTGTCTCCCGCGGTCTTGCTGTCTGTACCTGCACTACACCCACGCACAGTGGAACATCTATCTCCCCCTCGGTTTTAACATAATCGTATAATCCCATGTCCCCCTGTGTGATTGGCTGCATAATGTGCCCAACAGTTCTGCCTCTGAACTCAGGTTTGTGAGCAGAGCTAATGAGAACTTAGGGAGTCGGCTCTTCTGATTCACTACCAAGCATTGGCTCTTAGAGCCGGCTCTTTTGCAAACGACACATCACTACTGCCTACCCGCTCCCTCCGCTCCCATACCCGGACCTCACTTCGGCCTTTATCAACCTTTGAGACAGGCGACAGTGAATTTTCTTACACAAGTTGGCAACAGTGGACCAGATAAAGGAAGAGGGTTGAATGTAGCAGTCTCACCCCACATAAGTGTTTTCATTAAATTTGATATTCTAACATTAAACAATACGGGACAATACTGATCTATGTAATGTGGGTCTAGCCAAAGCATTAAAGTTATTAAGTTATTTCATAAAGTTTATTCGTATTTGTGGGTTATTTCTGGTGTTTTTTCTACACTATTTGTCTCTCCAAAGATGTTTTTTCTCTCTCCTAAATGCAAATGACCAATTTAGGTGATGATGTCATATAACGACTTCTATTTTCAGCGGCTGAAAATTTCACGTATTTTTAAATGCAAAACTTGACAGGTATGAAAATGTGGTAGTACAGACATGGAAGATGGATACTTCATTCAAAAATTTAATCAGGTTTGCTGCTCATATAAATTTAACAGTCCAATTTTCCAACCATAAAAAGATATATAGTACTTTTTCTTCCCTGTAAAACAAAGTTGGCACAGTTTCACCATGCCCGCCAGAGATAGACGGACAGGAAGACGTCTCACTCCGTTAAAAAAAAACAAAACATCAGTAATAAAAAACGACTATAATTGACAACTGAATTCAATTTTTATTGTCGACAATGTCGACTAATCGTTGCAGCCCTAAAATATACAGTGATAAAATAGAATATGCAAAGACGAGTGGCTAAAGAGGCGTACCCACGGGAAGCAACCAGCACAGATGTGGTGACCACATATTCAGCGCCTTCAGTGATTTCAAGCAATGACAGGTGAAATAACTGCACCTTTGAGGCGAGCAACTCAAGCAAGTACCAATGAAAGCAGAGGATACTGGTGATTGGCATATGACAGGTTAGTAAATATATTAAAGGGATACTTGGGCAACTGGAACTGTGGACATCCCTTTCGCCTATAGAATAAATTAAATGAAAAAAATACAGCATGGCAGCAGCCAAAATGCCAATATCTAGAATGTTTATAACAGCCTCATTAAAAGGAAACATGAAATGGCACTAGGCCGGCTGGGTCCTCAGGTGATCCAGTCTTTTACTGCAATCAGCTGACACCCAATGTAATCAGTACCCTGAATACGTGGAAATGTAGGACGATCCCAACTAAGCCGGAGTCAGACCTGGAAGTCTGGCTTGAATGATATGGGTCAGTGCTGGTGAGGAATGTGTGCCCTGCAGCCAGGTAATCTGTGAGCACACTACAATACTTTACTTCTATAACAAGTGGGTCAGTACCTACATTTACAGGAAGAGTGTTAATTCCAGCAATAATCAGAATAGCCCACTTCCGGTCAGAATGCCTCCCGCACACACCTCATATAGAACAAACTAGTGCAAAGGAACTGTTGGATGGATTACAATCGGATGTACTGCGGACAGCTGTGAAGACGTAACATTAACATCACAGCCTCATCCATTAACACAGTAATATGCTGGCAAGATATGCAGGAGCCCATGTCAAACTCCTGAGGTACTCCTTTTTTCCTTGTGAGCAACTAAGGTTACACACAATAGTGGAGTGTGTTTATGTGATACACCCAGTGCTCTCTAATGTCTCTACAGATGTGACAGTAGCCTTTCTGGAATTTAAAAAAAACAGCAGTGCGACTTCAAGCCAACAGGGGCAGTGCACAGACTCACCCCGCAGCATTCCTGGCTTGCCCTCTTGGTTACAGGCTGTGGACTTTTCAGGCTTTCGAAGTCACCCCCCCCCCCCACCCCTCAACTTCACAGGCAGGATCAAGTGAGATTTAGCTTACAAAGTGGCCCTTGAGTCCAACAATGGGTGCCAGAGCCTTCTTAAAGAGCTTTATTTTAATGCAGCTGCATGGGACAGCTCCAGCCCAAGGCAAAGTGCTCTTCAGTGTGTATATATATATATATATATATATATATATATATATATATATATATATGCGCCAGTGGGGACCCAATTGGAACATACTACAGTAAAACTGCGTACAGTGACTGGTGAGTTAGCCTCCATGCTGGGGAGAGGACTAGTCCCTATACAGGTGGGGGGACTAGTAGTGAACTTGAAGGTGTGGGTGGCAGCAGTGCAGGACCTCTGCATATTAGGCCTGGACTTTCTGCGTGCCACACGGAGTGTTTTAGACCTTGGAAATAACACACTGGCCTTTCCGGGGGGGCCCACGGTTAAAGTGGTGCACCCCACATGGGCCCCAAGTCTACACCCACCAAAGCCGAGAGCAGCAGGGGTGCGTCATGAGCCACACACCCTCACCCCAAAACGCACCCCCCCCACCTCAGTCCCCCACCCCCCGTCCCACTACTGTTTTGAGTCCTCCTGCCTCAGACCAGCAAACTGTAGCAGGTGGTGGGGACAGGCTGGCAGTAGTGAGGGAAATATGGACTCGCAGCTGCCACAACTTAGATCCTATTCAACAAGAGGAGCTGTGGCAGGTGCTGCTAGAGTTTAAAGACATTTTTGCACTGTCAGAAGATGAAGTGGGCTTGACTCATCTACTGCAGCATGACATTGACACAGGGGATGCACGACCCATTAAGTCACGCACCCGCCGCCTTCCCCTGGCACATCAGGCCGCTGCTGACAGTGCGATTGGTGAGATGCTGAGGGCCGGCATCACTGAACCATCTGACAGCCCCTGGGCCTCAGGAGTTGTGATGGTGAAAAAGAAAATGAGCCCTAAAATGAGGTTCTGTGTTGACTTCAGGCCGCTGAACAGTGTGACCATGAAGGACTCATACCCTCTGCCCCGCATCGATGAGTCCCTAGATCTGGTTACTGGCTCCTCTTGGTTCTCCTCACTGGACCTGCGGAGTGGATATTGTCAAGTGCCCCTCAGCCCCTCTGCCAGACCGAAGACTGCTTTCAGCACAGGCAGGGGGTTGTGGCAGTTCCGTGTCCTCTGCTTCAGCCTATGCAACGCTCCGGCCACATTTGAACGGTTGATGGAAAAGGTGCTTGTTGATATCCCCCAACAGGAGTGTCTGATTTATCTGGATGACATCCTGGTCCACGGGAATTCCTTCACAGCGGCTTTGGTGTCCCTGCGGCGGACTCTGCAGCAGATAGCTGCAGCAGGCCTGAAGCTTCACCCAGATAAGTGCTGCTTCATGAGAAGGGAGCTGGAGTTCCTGGGACACAAGATTGGGGGTGAGGGTATCAGCACGCTGGAGGAGAAAGTGTGGGCGGTGAAGGACTGGCCGACCTCCACAAACCTGAGGGACTTAAAGAGCTTTCTTGGGCTGGCATCCTACTACAGGCGGTTCGTGCATGGCTTCTCCTGTATTGCTGTGCCCCTGTGCCGCCTGCAGCAAAAGGATAGTGGCTTTGCCTGGACCACGGACAGCGAGAAGGCTTTTGACCATCTGAAAAAGGCCCTGACAGAATCCCCCATACTCGCCACTCCAGACCCCAGTCTGCCGTTTATCCTGCACACAGACGCCAGTGAAGTCGGAATGGGAGCATTGTTGAGTCAGCTGGGGCCAGAGGGGGAGAGAGTGGTGGCGTACTTCAGCAGAACCTTCAATAAGGCTGAACAACGCTACTGTGTGACACGCAGAGAGCTCCTGGCAATCGTACGGGCAATAAGCCACTTCAGATATTACCTGTGCGGTCTGCCCTTCACTGTCCGGTCAGACCACTCAGCCTTGCAGTGGTTAATGTCCTTCAGGGAGCCAGAGGGGCAGATTGCACACTGGTTAGAGGAATTAGCACCATATGTCTTCAAAGTGGAGTACAGAGCTTGGGCCTGCCACACCAATGCTGACGCCATGTCTCGGCGCCCTTGTGCTCCTGCTGGCTGCCGATACTGCGAAAAGCAGGAAGCCCGGGAGGAAGAGCTCCGTTCTGGGGAGGAGCACGACCACATGTGCAGTGGAGGAGAGCCAGCCTGCAGAGCAGCTCAGGTGACTGTCACACCCAATTGGAGAGTGCAACAGGAGCAGGATGCCGACCTTCAACCAGTGCTGCAGTGGGTAGAGTCTGGACAAAGGCCACAGTGGAGCAAGGTTGCTGGATACTCACCTGCCACTAAAGGACTGGTTTACAGCTCTTCGAATGAAGGATGGAGTGCTTCAGAGAGCATGGAAAGAACCAGCTACAGGGGAGAAGAGGTGGCAGGTAGTGAAGGGCCTTAAGAGAATCAGTCCTAAAGGTCTGTCATGGAACAGCCGGGGCCAGACATTTTGGAGTCTCCAAGACCCTTCGCCGGCTTCGGCAAGGTTTCTACTGAGGGCAGCTCAGGAGCGATGTTGAGGACTTTTGCCGCCGCTGTGACCTCTGCACAGCACACAAAGGTCCCTCAGACCAGTCCCGGGCACAGCTTCAGCAGCTAGCTGTGGGAGCCCCAATGGAGAGAGCAGCAGTGGATGTGATGGGACCCTTTCCACACACAGACAGAGGGAATCGTTATGTTCTAGTTGCCATGGACTATTTCACAAAATGGCCGGAGGCATATGCCATACCCGACCAGGAAGCAGAGACTGTTGCTGACAGGCTGGTGGAGGGCATGTTCGCCAGGTTTGGGATGGCAGAAACTATCCACAGTGACCAAGGAAGGAATTTTGAGTCAGCTGTTTTCTCTGTCATGTGTGAGCGCCTAGGGATGCAAAAAACCCGGACTACACCTTTACACCCACAGAGCGATGGGCTCGTTGAGCGCTTCAACAGGACCTTGGCAAAACAACTTGCCATCCTCACTGCGGAGCACCAGCGTGATTGGGACATGCACCTTCCCCTTGTCTTGCTGGCTTACAGGTCCACTGTACAGGAGTGCTGATGCTGGGGTGAGAGTTGCGGACTCCAGCAGAAATGGCATTTGTGAGGCCCCCAGATGCAGTCCCAACAGGTCCAGAATATGCCAGGAGGCTTCAGGACCGGATGGAGTCTGCGCATGCTTTTGCCTGTGACCAGTTGGAGAAGGCAGGAATGAGACAGAAAAGGAATTACGATCTGAGGGTCAAAGGGAAAGACTTCAGGGCCGGTGACCTTGTGTGGGTGTACAGCCCAAGGACGAAGAAAGGCCGGTGCCCTAAGTTGGACTGCCACTGGGTGGGGCCTTGTGAAGTGTTAGAGAAGGTGGGGGAAGTTGTGCACAGGGTCCAGCTGCCGACTAGGGGGAGACGAGTGGTCCTCCACAGAGACAGGTTGGCCCCATACAGGGGCGATGCGCACCCAGTTCAGCGCCCTGGGCCTCAGTCAACCCCCCCAGGGGAACAAAACAGCCCCACCCCCAGACTCACTAACTGATTTCCCTCCTTTCGCCTCTCAGCCCCCTCCGCCCTTGCACCCCTTACCAGATCAGGATCAGGGTGCTCCAGCACTGCAGACACAGCTCTGTGTGCCCACTACAAGGAGGCCAGAGACAGACAAGGGCCCCAGGTTACGTCAGAGACTTTGTATGCGATCTCTCGGGGCGAGGGATTTAGTAAGGGGGGGGGGCAGTGTAGTGATTCTGTTTGTTAGAGTTAGATACCGTTTGGTCAGGATGTTCTCTGATTTCCCACTGTTCGACTGTTACCTGAAGGTGTATGTGTGTGGGGGGAGGGCATGAGAGAGAGAGAGAGAGAGAGAGCGAGCGGAGTCCGTTGTTGTTGCTCTGTGTGTTTTCTTCGCGTGGTTGCGGCCCACAGTAACCTTTGACTCATCAATAAAGAAAGGCAACATTTGCTGGCAACATCTTGCTCCCTTCTTTAACGTCCTGACGGTCGTTACTATATATATATATATATATATATATATATATATAAATAAATAAATGTACCCACCCACACAAAACCATCTCATTGTACATTATGTATAATGACAAATAAGGCCATTCATATATTACATACACACACACGTGCTGACGATGACCTCTTAACTTCCTCTGGCAGTGTTGGTGGAAAAAGGGAGGGTGGGATTATCCACAACAATAAAGCAATAAAAGGTAAATACTGTACTCGCCACCTGAATAAAAAAAACCGTTAAAGTACTGAAAGTACCGCTTCCCATCTTAAAATCATTCTTGAAACACGTGAGTGGGAAGAGAGGCAAATTAAAAAGAAAAATCACGATTTTCTGAGTTAAGTTTTGTTGTTGCTGCTGCTGTTGATTCCAAAATAACTTGAATTCCCGGAAAATTCCTGTACAGTGATAAACCCCATTCCCTCCACAGGAAAAAACCGCTGTATACCCCCCCCCCCAAAAAAAGCAGGAGAAACTCTAATGAATGAAGCAGTTTTGCTCCGATCTTTTCGCCCTTTGACAAACAAAGCCAGCCGTAACGCTAACTGCGCAACTTAAAGAAAAGAAGAAAAAAAACACGTGTCAAACATCTTATTTGCCACTTCGCTGTGACAGCCGACAGCAATACGTGATCTTTTTGAGACAAAAGTTTGGTAAAGTTGGTGAAGAATTAAGACGCTTGTAAGCTATCTGTCGCGGTAAAGGTAAACTGGATACAGAAGTATGCAGAAGCAAACTTCTGCTCGGTTAAATTTAAAATTCGTTGCTAAAAATGAAAAAAGAAAAATATTTTATTTTCTCTTTAGCTAATTTAATTACTGTTTCTTACTTCTGTGTTTGCCGGCACTCCACGACTGTTTCGCCATGCTTGGGCTCCGGATAATGGCTCTTCCAGCCGACTTGAGGGCATCCATGTCGGTGTTTTAAAGTGCAGAGAGTCGGTGAAGTTTGCCTGAGTGTTCAGAAGAAATGTTGACCGGACTGCTGATGGGCAGAGGATGGACTTGTGGTGCCTTCCAGTGTAGTCAGATATTCCGCTATTTACGAGTCGAACACGGGAGTAGAGTTGCATTTGGGTTACATGGGCTATTACGCGGAATCTGAAAATATGCTATGTAAATAAGAAAAGAACGAACGAATTTATATATAAGGACCACCACAAAAAAGAAATAAATAAAGGGTGCCAAACAAACAAATATGACTAAAGAGCCCTGTGGAACTGATGTATATATAAAAAAATCAACACATTAAAAATATATATTAAATAGAGTCATGGCAAAAAATAAATTATACTGTCTGTCAATTATAAGGTTTACATATCAGAAAATAGTAGAAGAAAAAAGTATCAAATCCTTACTAGGTGCTTAAATTAGGTAAATACAACCCCAGATGAACATGACATATTACATCATGCCCAAGTTGAACATAAACGAAGCCAAAATGCAGACACAGTGTGTGAGAAACCAAGTAAACCACATGATTCAGTAGCTGTTTATTAAAAATAAACTTGATGTGATCATTTTCTATGACTTTATCAGTCTCTCACATCACTGTGGAAGAATTTTGACCCACTCTTCTTTAAAATGGTGCTTCATTTCATTGAGGTTTGCAGGTACTTGTTTATGCACAGCTCTATTAAGGTCCCACCACAGAATTTTATATAAAACCTTAGAACTGAAAGAGGGTGTACTTTTTTCCGACCATGACTGTATGAATGTTCCAGTTTAAAATTGGCTGCACATTACATGCCCTATAAAGATATGCCAAATTACTTTTTTGTACCAGACTTTAACCATAGTCTTTAATGCTGTTTATCTGGTCATTTTAGCATGGAAGTCTGTGGGACTCAGAACCAGCTTTAAGTTGCACTTTTTGGCACCCCTGCTCTAGCTTCATTATCTGGCACTGGAGGATCTCACATGACAAAGTATGTAATCACATAACTTTTAAATATATAAAGATGATGCTGACCAGTATGTCAATGTGACTATCTGGCTGCTTGCCTACTCTATGCCAAGTGAATGAAGCTTATCTGGGCATTTTAGAAAAAGTAGGTATTTCCAAGCAGCACCTGAAGGCAGCATCAAACCACGGGGCATGCACATTCTGGCAGCGTTTTAGACAAGACAAATACATAAACCACGATTAAAGGTCGGGGAGCTGTCAACAAGATAAAGGTACTGCTTTAAATGAGTGTGACTAGAAAACGGCACATACAAATTAAAAGTCTCACAAGGTTCCTCGGAAATATCAACCGGTGTGTTTGCTTGTTGGAGCAGCAAATTCTGTGCACCACAATGTCACCATCTTGTGGTAAGTTTTATTTGTCGTGTTGTGCCAGAAAAAAAAAGAAGTCCACACACAGATCATGACACACACACACACACACTCTCAACAGCTTTGCGTTTCCACCAGCAGGACTTTCTTTAATAGTGATGACCAAAGTGAAAAGTGTGACACAGCCACCGTCACTTTGAGTAAAGAAAATAAACATGGTGGAACAATAAAAAGATAAAACAAAGCACTTTTTTTTTAAACCTTCTCTTCCTTCTACACAAACTCGTAAAAGCAACTTGAAAACTGAATTCACAACGCCAGAGCGAGCCACAAACAATACTTTTTTTTTCCTTTTTTTTTTTCCCAGGTAGGCGACATGACATCACAACAAATGGTCAAATGGTTCAGGGGTGACCTTCTCCCGACACGACACATTCACACAATCCTTCCTGGTTAGAAAACACTGGAAAACCAACTGATCGTGATGGGAAATATCAAACAAGTGTCACTCAATAAAAAGTCTGTCACAAATAAATAAATGTGCGATTAACACGAGCGAGTCCGACTGACCATCTGCTGCTGCTGCTCCATCGTGATCGGCCCGGAACCTTTGTAAACACAACACTATCCGAATATGTTCCAATGACAAATAAAGCAAACAAACAAACAAACAAACAAAAAAACATAACAGCACTCTTATTTTCTGCAAACATTACGCTAGCTACATCGATCGAAGTATGGATGGAAACAGAACAGAACGGCAACACTTGGCACTTAAGAACTGAAACGAAAGAAAGGAAACATTCCTCAGTAAGTTCACGTACATCGCTGTAAACAACAAAATGCCGGCTAGAGGGCGAGACAATCAGTTTGGTTTGGTGTTCGGCACACCAAGACTGTCACTGTGAAATGATGTGTACACCATGTCCAGTGTTACGTTTTCCCTTTAAGTCAATTGGCTGCGATATGACACGTAATTATTTTAGCTTTTAAATACTGATGTATGCGATTCATGTGAGTGGATGACCAGGATAGAGAGAGAACAGGTCTGAAGCTTTTAGATCCCAGGATTGCAAAGTATGTGTTTTCTACATTTTTTTTTAAAAAAAAGAGAAACTGCAAGGCACTGTGAGATCCCCAAATAAAGGTAACAATGGGGTTACCTCGACATCATTAAATCCAGTGAGCGAAATGGCCTTAACCGGTTCTAATTTGGTCCAGAAGGGAAAGAAGAAGAAAGGCGTCTACAGCAAACAAGTGAATGTTGATGGAACGGTTTTGGCAGTGCCAGGTCCAATCGAGCAGTAGCATTCTACATCTGCTTCATCCACTTACTGATAATCCTGGAGAAACCACTATATTCCAGCATTGAGAGACTAAAAATGTATCCGAGAAACACAGCAAATGATTATCTGTTCAATATCACTATTTTAGAAGAAACGTACATCGCCGTGACTGAACTGAAACATTACAAAACAAACAATCACTGATTTAAGTTAATGCTGATATCAAAACATGAACAGTATTACATTCATGTATCTCTCACAGGGCTTTACTTTACAGGTGAGCTTCAAATTCACATCTGAACTGAAAGCATGCCTTCTGTCATCTACAAACCATCACGAAAAGCCAATTCTCCTTAAATTAAAAGCCTGGCTGTCAGTTTACTCTAGACAAAAGAAAAAAAAATATATAAATGCCTGTGAGGGAGGTTCACGCTGTACACTAAAAGAAGACTGACATGAAGCGATGCATGATGGCTCTTCAGTACATTTGGCCAAACAATTGTTTGTTCCTTTCTTCAACCTTCAAACAGATCACGCTGTTTGATGGCTAAATCCAAAAAAACTCCCCCGAACCTAAAAAAAAAAAGTAAAAGTAGAAATCCAAACACCCCCCCCCTTCAAAATCAATTGAAAAAAAAAAACTCAGACTGAACACCCAAATGTATGGAGGGGCTGTGTGTGTGTCTGTGTGTGCGTGTTTAGAGTGCAAAAACTTTCTGGGGCTTTGTAAACTCAAAAAATAACCCAAAACCAGAACTGAGATCAAAACAAAGACCGAGGGAAAAGTTCCATCTGACAAACACGTGGATGTCAGAGTCACTTTTTAAGGGGCTGGTAAACTGAGGCGTTGGGGTCCAAGGAGGAGGGACTATTGTCCATGAACTTGGAGGAGTAGTGAGGGGTGACAGGGCTCAGGTTGCTGCCGTCTGATGAGTAGGTCAGGCTGGGCATCACTGCCATCACCTCTGCTATCTTCTGCTTCAACTCTGCGATCTCCTGCTCCCTCTGGTGGATCTGGCCTGGATGAAACGAGAGGGGACAGAAATGATTTTCATTTCACAGCATAAGAAACAGTACGGGGGGGGGGGGGTGGACAGACCAAATCCTTAAGAACGTTAGGGATGCTCTTGTATAGCAGAGCCTTATTTCTGACTTCATTCTGAGCTAATATAGCCAAAAATATTAAAAGGCCTGGAACAACCTTATTTAAAAAAAAAAAAAAATTCCCATTATGATGGACAAATTTCTGTCATCTTAGGGTATGAACTGATTGATCAGTCATTACTAGGTGGGCAGTGATGTTTTACTAGCCCAGTTTCTTATATTAAAGCCATATTTTGCAGGCTCTCTTCTTTTTAATAGATGGGGCAGTAATAATATTAACAGCTCGTGGTTTTCAAACACAAATTCTGAGTAATTTTTTCAGTTGCTTCCTAATTTATCTCCTGTTTTTCAGCGAACTTGATGGAGCCTGCATTAATATCTTTCAAATCTGGAAACCACGGCCACCAGAAGGAGAACAGCTAGTCCCACACCATGCCCACACTGAATTAGCTAGCTAAAAACGCTGGAATTCAGTCAAAGGATTATTTTGGCACCATATGCTGAGTTAGCCATCAGAAAATTAGTGTCACCTACGTGTGAATTATCCACATTCACTACAACACAAGTTTGCTCTATTAAAATATTTAGCTAATCTTGCAGAAAAATACCCCGTTCCACCTGGGCTTTGCCTGCTTTAATTCAAATCTAACTGCTGTTCACTGAGACTCAGTCAGCACTTGACAGCAACACGTAACCATGACGTGTAATGAATTGCAGCGCTGCATTCCATGAAAACACTATCAGCATTATCTACTACTATTTAAAAGCTTATTTAAAACTCTTGACTCTCCAACTGCCATTACGACTCATGTTCATGAACACTGGCACACTTTAATGCATCTGAACATCAGTGTTTATGGCTGAGATGAGAAGATGAATAGTTAACACTGAAGGGGACCTCTAGGGCTCATTTCCACTTCCATATTTGTCACAGAGAGCCAGACGACCATTTACACTCACACCAAATTTAATGTCACCAATTAACTAACATTTTAGATTAAGGAGAGAGGACCACAGGGAGAACATGTAAACTCTGCACAGAAAGGCCCGGGTGGCCGGTGGAGTCGAACCCAGGACCTTCTTGCAGTGAAGCAACAGGGCAGCACTATACATGAAAGAGTTAGTCATTTTAAAAACACCAGGGGGAACCCCTTGAGGCATTTATTTTTCATATTCACCGCTGTTTTTACCACTTTTGGTTTTACACACATGAAGCAAACAAAGAAGATGTGATCCATACTGCAATCACTAAAATCTGGTGGGTGAAAGTAATCACTAGATTAAATTAGGAAAAAAAAAAAAAAAAGCAGCCATGTTGTGATGCAGAACGCAAGCTATCAAACGGTTCCAATACTTGTGTAGTTGGGGATTTATGGTGCTGCAGTAGCGGCTGTCGTTTATTGATTCTGCTCTCAGAGACAGACGGGTTTGTTGAGCCATTAGGTTACAAAAGATTATGGAACAAGATTTGAATTGCTACGCCCCCAGCGGTGTGGTTTAAGCTGATACATCTTTCTTCACGTCATCACAGAAAGAGCATCTCAACCACTGAAAGGGCACTTTTTTATAAAAATATTTCCTCCTTCTAGAATTCTTTTCAAGAGCCCTTTGGTCATTGTGTTTGAATTTCACCCTCTCTTTTAAAGATGACACATTTCCTGTGAGCAAGCAAGTGCTTCATTGAGGAGTTTTGAAGCAAAGGCAATGATTAGAAAGTATGAGTAACTGACTGGATTCCTGCAGCAACAGTTTACCTTGTGCTATCTCCAGCTGCCTCTTGGCATCCCCCAGTGCAGAGAAGAGGTCCAGTTTGATCCTGGTCTCAGCGCTCAGGCTGTTCTCCAGGTGTTGAGTCTTCTCCTGCATGGCAGACAGCGCTGACATCAACACCTCGGTGTCCTTCTCATTCTCTTTATACTTGCGCAGCTCCTTCATGAGGCACGATTGAGAGAGAAACACAAAAGGAAAATGAGACAAAATGGTTATGCTATAAAATATTTTGCTTTCTGTGTTTGCTTTAAAGGCACTCTAAGTTGTTGTTGTTGGGAGTACTGCAGCAGCTTGTTAACTGCAGATAGAAATATATTAGTATTTATATTCATAGCAATTAAATAATATATTTTCCAATAACTTTAAACCTAGTATACAAACATCTCATGAGAACAAAGCACAGTGGGAATCAAAAAAAGGATCTGCTGCTAGGTCTTACCTGACATTTGCCCTCCAGGTCCCTAATCTGCTCTTCTGCAAGTTTCATATCCATGCTGAGCTTCTTACACTCAGTCTCCAGCTCTCTGATACGACCACGGAGAGAATCGGTAGACTCCACTCTGTAGGACAGAAGAGGCTTGTGGTTTTAGGAGTTGAAAAAAAAGTGGAAACAGCTAAGAGTCAACAGAGAGAAATAGTAAAGGGTAGTACCTGGTTGCAGCTGCTAGAGCTACAGCTCTGGCAGCAGTGGCCTCCTCCATCTTCTTCCTCTTCCTTTCCTCAGCCAGCTGTTTCTCAACCAGAGCCCGAGCCTCCTGCTCAGTCTTTAGTCTCTTCTCCAGCTGGGAAATGGTCTGCTTATCCTTCTGTTTGGCCTGGACAGCACTGTGGAGCCTAAAGTACAGACAAGAAAATAGTCACTTATGAAGGAAATTTTTGGGAGAATTAGGTGCATTTAATTACACTAAATTTTATTCTGATCATACTGTATATACAGTCATACAAAAAAGAAAGTGCACTCTCTTTCAATTCTAAGGTTTTACATATCCATGCATAATCAAAAAATCATCTAGTCCTTAGCAGGTCTTAAAATTGGATAAATACAACCTCACCAGGGCATTATTTATCTAACAAAAACTAAGCCAAAATGCAGAAGCAGTGCGTGAAAAACTCAGTCCACTCCATGATTCAATAGCTTGCAAAACCACCTTCAGCAGCAAATTGAAATCCTCAATTAAGGAGAGAGGAGCCCTCTTAGTGCAAAATGATGTCTGTTTAAGATAAATGGGCATTTAAGAGGCACTGAAGTTGTAAAGACAAAGTTCCACTGAGTTGGATTATGGGAACTGTAGGCATTAATCTGCCTCTCTTCAGTCAAACATGCCTTTAAAAAGTTTAATCTGAAAAACTGATGACAAAAGCTGTGCCGTATCATATCGTTTGCGATCATATGGAGAGGTCATGCATTTACTTCTGCCACACAACGAGACTAGTCCAGACACATCTGAAGCTAGAGCCACGTGCCAGCCTCTGATGACGATTTAGTAAAAAAGGGAGCTCCACCAAGAACATCCAGCAAAGCGCAGTGTTGACTAAACGTTAACTCTTCAGGAGCACGCAGAGTAGTGTCACATAATAAAATTGAAAAATATTTTCTACCTGTCCTTGAAATATTGTGATTATTGAAGTTATATCACCCACCCCTCAGTTTTAAACAATCATCTTTTTGTTTACTCTAGTGGTCCGGGCTAGTGTACCATATTCAGTCCGTGTATATGCACTCACTTGTTCTGTAGCAGCTCATTGTCCTGGCGCAGCTGGCTCAGCTCAGAGCGAAGGCTGCGGTCCTGGCTGCTCAGAGAAGAAAGCTGACCCCGCAGCTCCGACTCCAGCTGCCTGTTGGCCTGAAGATCTGCCTTCAGACGCTTGACATCCTGCTCCAGCCTTTAGGAAGCAACACCACAACATTAGCAACACACGTTTCCTAAGAAAGTCAGTTTCAGTATAGTTATTCTAATATAGAAGATAATGCTGCAATCATTTTAGTAACTTCAGAGTTGAGAAATGAATTTCATATTTCCTGTTAACTTAGGTATCCTATAGAGCTACAGAATATGAAGAGTAGCTCTATTGGATACCCAATATTTAAGTGTCCCTCAAAGTATCCAAGTAAAAATAGATGTTGGAATGACGGGTTTCTTACCTCACTAGAGCATCTGGCTTTCCCAGCTGGTTATTGGGGATGCAGTTCTCCACCGGATCCTTCTGCCCCTTTCCTGCTCCCTTCTGCTTCTTCTCATTCTTACTGGTTGAGGAACCTGGCGGCACGCTGCCGTTTGCAGAACTGTGATTCCGTGGAGACAAGTTGCTGCCCCCGCCTCCTCCGCTGGCATTTTTGTAGTTTTTACCCATCCCCCCAATTTCTTCTTTAGAAGAAGTGTGTGTGTTGGTATCGGCCTGTGTGTTTTCGCCTGCCAGGTCGTTGTTCAGTCTCTTTGCCCCGACGTAGTTCTCAATATATTCTGTCTCCTGTAGTTTGGAGTCCAGTGCGTGCACAATACTGTTGTTATTGATTCCAACTGTGTTCTGTTTTTTGCCCTCTTTTGCAGAGCTGTCCTTTCCTTTTTCCCGGTACTCCAGCTCAGGTAACGGTACTGAAGTGCTTTTCTTTCCAGGAGGTGCTCCGTTTTGAGACACCACTGTGGGCTCTACCTCCGAGATCCCTTTGGTTAAGGCAGCTAGGCGAAAGCAAGTGTATACAGCATTAGAACACATATAAAAACATAAACAATAGATTTAACCAAATACCAAAGCAAACTGGATTCATATTTGGCCATAGGAGAGGCCAAGTGATGACCTTGAGGATCCCTAAGATATTATATTAACAGCCTCATAGCAGCAGAAGAGCTTGGAGTAACAGAAAAGGGTGATTTCAGACCTAACCTGTTTAGCGAGACCAAATCTGGTGCATTTCCTGTTTTGTTTAGTTTGTCTTGGCAAGCGTACACACTGTCAAATGAACTCTAGAAATCTGGGCCGAGCCTGCCGGAAACAGCAGGGTCTAGTTCTGAATCTAGGTTTTTGAAAGCAAAGCAGAGCATCCGAAGCATACCAGATGAGTTTAAAACATAAATTGCCAACTTGTTAATTTTTTTTTTTTTAAAGTGATGGCTGGTAGCCACATGCACACATGTCAGAACAAATGTGGTTATTGTTTTTCTGGTCCCATCAAAGCTGAGAGGTTGTTAAACAGGTGTCCGTTGAGTCATGCAGTTTGCATAATGTAATGTACTTAAAAGAAGCAGTACACTAACCATCCCTTGATGAGGTGAGGTCTAGTTGTAGCACCTAGTTTAGTGCTGAAAACTAATATATTTAACCAATAAACTTTAACCGTCGCAAGTAAATGCCAAATCCTTACCCCCAACTTTAACCTAAGTCTGACTGTAGTGCTTGACCAAGTGTTAATATTAGGCTTTTCAAGGAGTGTGAAACATAGGGTTGGCCAAAAAGTCCTCTCTTCATATAGCGCTTTCATCCACTTTTACACTAATAACTGCTAATTATGATGTAGCAGGGCTGCATTTCTTTATTTCCCACTTCAAGCAGGAGATCACTGAATAACAGCTAACCTAGTTCATATACAGCGAAGACTGATTTAGCCCATCTCAGCTACTGGACAGCTGAACATAGTTAAGGCAGAACATTTGCCTGGTTCCTTATTCACATTTTTGACTTCTTTATAGTTGTTTGCAAGCAGCTTTTAAGCGTATAAAATGGTTAACGGGAAGAGCCTTCCAATACGATGTTTTAGACCTTTTGTCTAAAAAATAAATAAAATAATCGAGGGTCCCAGTAGCTTATAATATGCTGGCAGAAACCTGCTTTATGATTGCCTACAAGTGAAGCATGCAGGGGAAATCTGTAATTTGAAGCTTTGAAAAAAAAAACCCCTTGGATTACACGCTCTCTGAATGGGTTCTGCACCTGTAACTTAAATATAAGGACTTGACGCCTCTCTTTGTACATTTGGGATTATTGGCTGGACAAAACAAGAAGCAGCATGATGACAAATGTGACTGCAATCTTTTGATAAAGATTGAAACCAGTCTCTGAAGACTGAAATCTACATCCTGTACAAGTATTGCTTATAATCAGTTACAATTTAATGAGCAATTCACGACACCAGGACAGACAGACAGACAACTGCCGATGCATACGAGTTTGGTATTGATTGATGTACTAAAAATCACCACAGCTTGACTTACACATATGTGTCTGAATACTTCTGATGGTAAATTAGATACTTTTTAGTCCAGATGACTTCATATGTAAAAGCTCTTGGTTCCTAAATAAAGGTAAGTGCTAAAAGTGTGCAGAGTTTTTTCTTAACTACAGGTATGAAAGCATCACTACAATTGAAAGCTTCACAAATACACCTTTACATATTACATAAAACAGTCAATAAAGTTTTTCAGTAGCTCTTTGACAGAGTGGCAACCTGCCTGGGGTGTACCCTCTTATTTGCCCTTAGGCAGCTGGCATAGACTCCAGCCCCCTGAACTGGATAAGCAGAAGAAAACAGATTGAAGTTTCACAATCTGGCAATATTTACATCCCATAATACTTTCATAATACTAATACTTTCACCCTTTTTGCATGTCCATGTGTCTCCTGACCTTATTTTTCTGCTGCCATTGTTGCATCTTCAGTCTGCAGGATATTGTCTGGGTGTTTAAAGGGGACCCATTCTGCTCATTTTCAGTTCCATATCTGCTAGAGCAGCTTTCCATGATTCAACATTCAAAGTAAGGTTGTTTTTTTAACTGAGGTTTTGTGCAGCTCCTTTGTCCATCCAGTCTGAAACAAGCTGTTTTAGCTCTCTTCCACCTTCCTTTAGGCCAGGTTTCTGATTGGCTGGCCCTGGCAAACACAATGTTTGTTGGGACTTCTGTACACTTGGCCAGAGGTATGTCACCGAGATGACCCCATTTAGGGATATCCACTCTCAGTGACATCATACAGAGCCAGGAGTAGGAAAAACCGTTTAAAAACAGGTATGTAATGCAGCCTGAAACTTGAGTTTTTGGCTGGCAGGGATTACTTGCACATACACTGACCTCATTATTTGAAACTCTGGGCATATTTAATATGAGAACCCACCATAGTAACGGCATATAGACGAAAGAAATGAATGAAAAAAAAGGCTTAGAACCTCTTTAATGTGTTTTTGTGACCTACCCTCTTCTGCCTCCCGCTCTTGTCTCTGTAGCATCTGCTGCTCTGGAGGTAAAGCCTGCTGTAGAAGCTGCATGTAGAACTCATTCTCCTTTTGCACTTCCTTCTGTTTCCTCAGTCGCATCTTGTAGCTAACGTAGCTCTTGAAGCCAAAGCCTAGAGTCACCACTGGATAGCCGATACTGGGAGGCGTGGGGAAATACTGAGAGTAAACACTCAATACTTTGTAAAATTATCATAAAATTCAAGGAAATCTTGGATTTTTTTTCCACTACTTAACATTGACAATAATATAAAATGCACAACAGCTGATGTTCACCAGTGAGCAGCAAAGGGCCGGCACAGGTCTACATGAAAGTTCTTCAGATCTTTGAACCGTATGGCAGCTTCGATGTACACAAACAGGATCCACAGCGATACAGTGGGTAGACACACTCCTCTCTCTGCATGAAAGGAGGAGATGAGAAAAAATATCAAGTCAGCAGAGAAGAAACTTGGCAGCTTTGAATTTCTTATGCACCAAGTATTTGAGGTGAAAGTGGCCATTTGGCTGCCAAAAGGGAAAAAGAAAACAGGAAAAAAAGAAAACTTGGACTAACCTGTGTGCCAGACATACTGGACCCATACGTAGGTGCTGGCAGCAAAAAACAGCCATTGGACGGGGATGAAGAGGAGGCATATGATGTCTGATGTAAATGCAACACATACAAAAAAGACAGAGAATGCCTAAAAATGTAGGAGAAAAGAGTTGGAGAATTAAGACATTTCATTTTTGGTACCACTTCCAGTGTGCATTAATAGCAAGTGAAAGGAGTGGTGTGGTCAGGGTCATTGCAACTAAGCTCTTACCAGCCCCTGATATCTGAAGGAGTCGTAGACACTTCGAATGAAAAGCCAAAAGGGCCACAGATACTCAAAGCGGAACTCCAGCACAAAGTCGGCCAGCAGAACTAACACCCACACTACCAGGAACTTCAGATACAGGAACGTACTGTGGAGAGGACACAGAGGAAAATATGGAGGAAAAAGAAGGTAAACAGAGAGACAAGAAAAGAAGATAAAGAGGAGCTACTAGACAAAGGCTTATTGTAGATTTAGACTGTTTAATGACAATCATGCTGGTCTCAGGTTTATGCAACAGTCTAATGTGTTTATGAGAACACATTTCCAGTGTGACTTGCAGTGTTACCTCTAGATATGAAGGCAGATTCGCAAAATTAGGAACATCTTGTCTCAGAGTGATGTTGAAAAACTGGTCCATGCATTTGTTACTTCCAGGCTTGACTTCTGTAATTTTTTTTATCAGCTCCCTGAAACATCCCTTAGTTATACAGCTATAGGCTTAAGCTGCTCGGGAGGGCACCGAATGCTTCTCCTCCACTCCCCGTGCAATGTCCTGTTTATTTTTTGCGATCTCTCTAAACTCCTCTTTTCTCTTCCTCCACTTTCCCAAAACTAGTTGTGGTAGATATCTGTCCCTCCCTGACCTTGGTTCCACCAGAAGCCTCTTCCTCTTCCTCTTAAAAGGGAGTTCTTCCTCCCCACCATTGCCAATCGCTTGCTAATAGGGGATCATCTTGTCCCTGGGCTGTCTAATTTTGTAGGAAGGCTGACTAGGTGTCTCACTTTGAGGGGCTGCACATCATTTTTACCCCTTGCCCTCTGTTTCTCATATCATATTGAGACAATGTTTGTGTGTTGTGTGTGTGTACTTGCTATATGTGGCTCAAAAGCAATGCGCCAACCTATGGGTGCATTCCTACAAAGCCCAGATTACTAGACAAAACAGCTGCTCGAATAACACTTAACAGCATTTTTAAGGGAACACGTGACTTTTTGGTTTACTGCTTAAGACCATGAGAACAAACTTAAATCTTCCTTTTAAGCCTTTATGAATTTACCTGGTGAAGGAGGTGAGAAAGTTGCACACAAATGGAGTATATTTATTGTTCACATTATAATGGATGAAAATATTTAATTACATATTAAAAAAAATTAATAACTAGCGGTTTTTTCCATTTTCGATACCCCAACGCAGAGAGCATGTATGCATATTGTCCATAAACAATAACAATGATAATTTTCCATTATCAAAGGCTTACAATAACGCTGGAAACATCCAAACACTTTAAGGGTAAACGGCATGTATAGAGTTTCATGTCTGGACATGCTAGCTGCTGCACAGCTGCTCTGGCCTGCCATCAGTCTATAGGAAAGGCCGTGCTATTTTGAAATTGCGAGCCCTTCTTGACTCGTGTGTTCGACTTTTAGGGGTTCAGAGCGTTTTGCTGGGTGCTAACTGTTCCCTCTGACGTGTTTAAATTTAGCCCGCTGTCTGGCAGACAAAGCACAGGTGAGGAAACCCCTCGACTTCAAAACGAGCGCCTCTGACATTGCTGCTGTCATCTCGAGAACAGCATTTTTTCCCCCTTCACAAGTCCACGCTTCTTGTTTAAGCGGATGTCCATTTAACGTAATTTGCATCATTCTTTTACATTTCACTGCCTAGCCGTGCGTAAGATGTCACACTAGAAACGTTAACCTAGGCCTATAATTGTGACAATAAGCGGGCATGTTCATTCAGCTCAAGAACAAAGCGTTGATACGCTTCAATATGCACACAGCAGAGACTGGCCCCTCTGTCTTGACATATGCAACGCGGCGCCATTGTTATACAATAACGTCCCTCCGGCCCCCTTTTTTTTGGTACCTGCTATATATACCCTCGGTGATTCGGTTCCGTTTTAACGGCCGTCGGAGTTTGCTGCAGTCCGCATTGCGCCGCTTCATCATCCCCCTGTTGATTCACTTGTGATATCGGCCTGGTAACTGGAACTGGAAACGTCATTCGCTCATTCTAATATTCACACTTCTTCAATTATCCACCATTGTTGTTGTTTTATGCACATGAAACAAAGAAATAAATAAAAACAGTCCGCGGAAGGCCCTCCCCTTTTCACGACACGGTGGCGTTGACTTGGCTGGCGTCTGACGTCATCCCGCTGTCGGAGGCGTCCGAAACATGGCTGCTCCCAGCTAGTTGATACGTCCCTCTAGGTTTTTTTTTACTGTTTAATGTTCGTTTTTTGAGCGGTAAGTGAAACAATAACGTTTTGCGGTGATGCTCTTTTACATTTGTCGCCAGGTTTAATCGCCTTTTAAGCAGAATGAGCTGTTTATAGCTAACATTTCTTGGTAAAACTACCCATGCGTGTTCTACCACGTTTGTTTTGGGTTGGCCGAGAAAAGTAGTAAGAAGAGTTGTAGCTCATCTCAATTTAGCTGCAACAACGCAGCATGAAATAGATCATTTCGATGAAGCACCTGATGGTGATTTTTTTTTTCGTGGGGTTAGGAAAAGGGCAAGTCTTGTCACTCTGAGACAGTGGTTACATAAAAACTGTATGTATAATAATTAGTCAAACCTGATAAAAACTGCTTAAAAGGCTTGCCGTTGTTGCCCCAGAGTAATTCCTAGAACCAGCTTTGCTGTTTCGGAAGGCTCCCGTAGATTTCAAGTCATGATTCTTTGAATCCCTTCATAAATTAATTTTTATAAAGTTTATTGCTGAGCTTAATTAACTTCAGGTTACCTAATGACAATTTTTTTTTAAAAAAACCAATAATTTCCTTCCATATGAGATATGTTTATGTTGCACTAGTGTTTTTCTTGCACTTTTTGCTGTTATCAGAGGATATGCATTTATATTTCAACAGATGATGGTGCACAAACTGGAGAAAATGGTGCCGTCTGCTGAGGAAGAAGAGAAGGAGACAGAGGGAGAGACAGAGGAAGATAGGGAAGAAGAAACAGAAGAGGAAGACAAAGGAAGTGAGAAGGAAGGAGATGATGATGAAAAGGAGCAGGAGACAGTGCCACAAGGCACAGATAGAAAGAATCCAGTAAGTTTACAAGCTAAGAAGAAAAAGCAGACAGATGTCCTGAACCTCAACAACGAGGTGGTGAAGATGAGGAAGGAGGTGAAGAGGGTTAGGGCATTGATCATAAGGAAGGTGACACGTCAGATTGGTGCCCTGAAAAAGAAGAAGGGGAATGAGACAGAGATGGAGAGGAATCAGCGGAGAGCTGCGAGGCTGCTGGAAGAGATCCACGCCATGAAGAGCCTCGTACCAGACCAGGTAGGTTTGTTGACCTCTCAGCAAATCATTTCTACAATGGCTTCAAAGCCATTTATGCTGTACCTTTTTATTTTCAGATGATATTGTTTTCCCACCTCATTTACAGGTGACTAAGACAGCCTTACAGAAGAATCTCAGCTTTGAACAGGTGTGCAAAAGCCCCAAGTCTACCATATCTGACCGGGCCATCGCTCGCATTGCCACCCACCCTCAGTTCAACAGGAAGATTGAGAACATCAAAGCTGCTGTGAAGGCCTTCAAAGACGAGCGGCTCAAGAGTGGAAAGCGAGGTGGAAAGGAAAAAGTGCAAAAAGAAGCTAGAGAGGCAACTCTGCAGTTACAAGACGAGAGAGACGAAAGAAAAGGTGAAGAAAAAGAGGAGCTTAAGGAAGACAGGGAGGAGGGAGTTCTTAAAGACAGTGAAGATGGACCCGTTGCCAAAGCTGGAGAAGAAATGAAGACAGGTGAGAATTTTGATGTTCAAACACAAAAAAAGCCAGAGCCTAAGACTGTTAGACCAGCATCAGCAAAAACTAGTGACGTAAAGGACATTGTAAAAAATAAACCTCCAATTAGAAAAGAGAAACCCAATATTCAGGCTGACCCAGGTGAGAAAGAGAGTGATTTAGAGTCATCGGATGATGAAGAGAAAGAGTACTTTGATGACAGCACAGAGGAACGGTTCCACAAGCAGTCCTCGCAGTCGGAGGAGAGCGACGACGATGACGACTTCTTTGTAGGAAAAGTGAGCAAATTCAAGAAGAAAAAGAAAAAGCCAAAAGATGAAGGGAAGGAAGAGGTGGTGGACAAGAGACCTGAGGTAGGAAAGGACTTGGCAGATAATGTGAAGTCTTCAGACAAGCTCGACAGTCAGCTTGACGAGCTTGAATCAAGGCTGAAATCAAAAGCTACCAAGCTGGAGTCTGTTTTCTGTTCTTCTCTGGCTGCGACTAAGGCTGGTGGGGGCGGAGGTGTCGGCAGAGGGAGAGGTGGGGATAAATTTAGGAAACACAATAAAGATTTCAGTAAACAGTCTAAGTTCCAAAAGCCTGAGAAAGGAACGGAGAGAAATTCAGGGTCCAAGTACAGCAAGCCCTGCCCTGATAGCAAACACTCAGAGTCTGAGGACAAAGGCTTTGCTAGTGCTGGCAGAGGAAGGAGACAAGACAGAAGCAACGCTCTGAGGCAAAACGATCACATGGGCGGAGGTGTCTTCTCACATCAGGCACCACAGCAGGCACTGCACCCATCCTGGGAGGCCAGTAAGAGAAGGAAGGAGCAGCAGGGACAAATCTTGGCTTTCCAGGGGAAGAAGATTAAGTTTGATGATGATGACTGAAAGTTTCTGGCTATTTGTATAAAGTATGAAGATTCAGCACCAGTAGTTCAGTGATGATCTGTTGTAGCGTTTAAACTCCTTTTTCAAAAGACACAAAGCCCTTTTTTATGATATTGAAATATTTTGTTAAAATACTGTGATTCTAAAGCTGTGGCCTCGATGTTTTAACTTGTTTGTGATGGGTTTGTCACAGTTTAAGACGCACATACAGTCTATGGCTGTACTATAGTAATGGTACAGATTTCCAAGTAGGACATCAGGAAGCTGTTTGTGCATTTTAACCTGTACTCAGATCTGTTTTCCCTGACTCAGTTGTACTCTTTGGTCCTTGTAATTCCAAATGGTGGCTTAATTATCTGCACATTCTGTGACACACTGGATGTGATCCACTGCAGCAAAACCTGAACCCAGCTTACTTTTTGTTTTTTGATTTGCATCTTCATTAATAGACATGTTTTAATAATACAGTTTTAATCTTTACATCAGCGTGTTACGCTGTTCTTTGCTGCCTGTCTTTCTTCTATAGAGATTTTACGTACAGTGCAAAAGTCTTGAGCCACTCCTCATTTCTTTGCATTTTGAATCTTCAGGCACTTTGTTACTAGCAGCCTCTCGCAAAAACACATCATCTGTTCCCATGTCCTTACTTAGTTTTACACAACCTAATCAGATCCCAGTTTGACAGACATAAAATAGTATTTTTGCTCCCAACAAGGTGATTCCCAAAGAGCTGTTAGCCAAAAATTTTTGCGCATATCAGCATTGTGTGTGTGATGAGTTCTTCTGGAGTGATGAATTAAATTGTCATCAATATGTGGTCAGATGGTGAGTGTCTACACCCATGTGTAAAACACAGTGGAGGCTGTGTTGTGGTTTGGAGCAGCATTTCGGCCAGTGGTGTTGGAGATCTTGTCAAAATTGGTGAATGAACCAATTGAAGTACTATTAGATTTTGATCCACCATAAATACCATCTATAAAGCATCTGATTGACAACAGCTTCATTTTTCACCACGACAATGATCCGCAGTGAAAGCTGGATAGACAAACACAATGGAACTATTAACAGTCATGGATTGGCCTCCCCAGAGCCTGGACCTCAAAATTATTGAAGCAGTGTGAGACCATCTTGACAGAGACTGAAACAACAGGCAGCCAACATCCAAAGAAGCCTGGAGAGCTATTTCTGAAGACTACTTAAAAAAAAATTACGAGAAAGCTGCCTCAGAGAGTTCAGGCTGTGCTCAAGAATAAAGGTGATAAACTCAAACTTGTTAGAATTGTACAAACTGTTCTTGCCAAACTTACTGGATTGCTGTGTAAAATTCATGTTAGCATGTTTCGCTAAATTGCATCACCTATTTGTCATTTTCCTAGTCAAATATAAAGAAATGAGGTAATGACTCAAGACTTTTACACAGTACTGTAATTCATAAAAAAAATATTAAAATCCAAAAGTAACATCATTTATTAAGAATAGCAATCTGCTTTGTTGCCATCTCTATTGCTATTGGTTGGTTTAGAGCTGTGTCAGATAGTGGTGTGCTATACTGCAAATTTGGGTATCGATATGATCCCAACTATAGGGCCAGTATTGACGATACCGATACTTTTAACTTCTAATGGCAGCTCATGTAGGGGAGAGCAGTGTGTCTTTATTTATGAGATGATCTGCCAAATCTGAACACATTTATAAAGGCCACTAAATCACTGGTTTTTACGTTCTACAATAATTAGTTAACACAATAAGACAGCTTTCAGCTTTTCATGTAATTTTAAACTGTTTTTATTTGGAGACCTGGAATGTAAATGTTCCTGTCTTTAAAGCACTTTGGGTCAGCTTCTGTTGTTTAAATGTTTTACATAAATAAAATCAACTTGACAGTAAACACAAAGTGTTATTATATTCAGACTTTTGTCATAGTTCATGTTTGAGGTATATTTTTTGTCATTTCCAATACAATAATTTATTGAACGCAATTCAGTGGGTCGAATACGTTATTTGAATGCCTGAATACAGTCTATATGCAAGCAGTCTGCTGAAGTAGCAACTATGACGACCAGTAACACTTTAATATTATCTGATGCTGAATATCCAACATGGGTGATGACTGAAACATTGTTTTCTGTGAGCTGCCTAGTTACTCTTTGCCTCTCTGCAAGTACTTTGACAGTAACCTTTGACCTCTGTGCTGGGGGTCTGGGCCTGTCAGAGGGATTTCCTTCCTCTTCTTAATTTCTTTTGCTGCTTGTTCAAGGACACAGCTTTCTCTTTTTCGTGGTCTTTTATATGTATTTATATAAGTTGGTGATGTTGCCACAGTAGATAATTTATTTCCATCACGCATCATAATTTCCAGTGTTCTCATTTACAGCTGTAAATTACCTCTGTGCAATCACTCACTGCAGCCTACTCAGTCACATGACCACAGGATAGCTGATCAGAGCAGGAGGGAGTGGGCTGCGGAGCGGTGTTTGCGCAGACATGTCTCCTTTCTGATAAATGGGACCAACGTGCTGAACTTACAGAAGACAAATTAAAGAATCGATCCTATCACGCCAGTATCGATCAGATACAAGCGTTGGTATCGATACTATCTGTATTTGTATCGGTACGCCCACCCTTGGCGTCAGACGCACACTGTTACGTGCAGAGTGATTGTCGCATGTAAATCTGTGTTTCCAGCGCTTATTCCTATAACTAAAATTCCTTCTCATTTGAAGCATTTTAATGGGTGTGGCCACTGAAGGCATGAAATTAAGATTGTAAAAGGCTAATGAATGCTTGATTGTAGAATTTACTGCTGTTCATCAAATTGGCCACATAACGTGAGGGTTCAGCAGCACCGCCACAGGTTACTATCGGTCAGTCGTGTGTAGGTTTTCCAGGAAGTACGCCTTCAGAATAAAGGCGTGTTTTTAAAATATTGGAAACGAGTTGAAAAGTTTCATGTGACCTAGATATATAATAATTAAAATATAAAGTCCAAAATAATAATAGTTCCAACGTAATCAAGCTAACTCGTTGTACCAGTATCCTATCGGCGTTAATTTATAACAATATAGCATTAAAAATATATATATTAGATCATCTCATACTTGCATGCCTTTACTTAGAAAGGTATACTCTGACCGTTCGTTTACGTTTGTGTAGTTCCGGTAACTTTACATGTGTTTTACCTTGAGCTAAAAGGCATCATACCGCGCCTTCTCGGGGACTTTTGTACATGTCGGACTTTGGGTGCCACGTAATCTGACTGCACACTTTACCCGCCGAGTTTGTGTGGGGAAACATTGGTAAGGAGCCCGGTAGCGATGGACTGTTTATCACTGCTGGAAATGAGCTGCTGTTTAGGCCTGTGCTGGGCATGGCAGGGGGATGGGGAGTGTCGTTCCTGTTAGCTAAATACACTGATGAGGGAAGCTAGCCTTTGCCCCAACTCCGAGGTAATTCATGACAGCCTGAATTGGCTTAAGGAATTAGTCCGTGAAATCGACACAAGTTCATTATTTGAAGCAGAGGCATGCTCATTTCTTACATTCATCTCAAGTGAAGGCAGTGGACTAGTGACAGGTTTATTCTGTAGAATGGCTGTCCCGTGAGAAGCTAAGGAAAACAAAAATCCAAAGTTGTATGATATTGCAAAATTGAGCAGTTATTTGTAACTGCTACGGTTTAACAAGCTGTGATGAATATTTTTGCTTCAGGCAAATAAAGAAAAGCTGGAGGTGGAAACCTGTGGCCACCCAGACCGAAAGGATGGAGGCAGTGTTGCCGAAGCCAAGACACCAGTGGCCTCCCTGACCAGCGCAGGAGGAAACAGTAAGTAAAACTTTCCTCGACACGGCTTGCTCTTCTACAGGTTCTCTAGGGAGAACCAAATCAGAAGTGCACTACATGGGTAAAAGAGCTGGGCCAAACTGCTTAATCGCTGAATTGAGGTGTTTCATTTAGTTCCGTGGACACAGGTGTATAAAGTCAAGTACCCAGCGGTGTAGTCTGCCTTTACAAACATTTGTGAAAGAGTGGGTCGTTCTCAAAATTCACTGAAATCAAGGGCAGTAGTGTAATAGGATGGCACTGTTGCATCAGGTCACTTCATGAAAAGTTTCCCTCCTAGGTATTCCACAATCAGCTATAAGTGGTATTCTTGCAAAGTAGAAGCATTTAGGAACCACAGCAACTCAGCCACGAACTGTCCGACTACATAAGGTTACAGAGTGGAGTGGCCAAGCACAGAGGTGCACAGCATGTAAAAGACACAACTGACTCAGTAACTCAGAGCTCCAAACCTCCTCTGGCACTCACAGGACAAAAAAGTGTGCATCAGGAGCTTTGCGGTTCTCCTGTGCTTGGTGATAGAAGGCTTGTATGCACAGGCTCAGCCAAGCTCAGCATGAGATATAGTGATGTAAAGCACGCAGCCACTGGACTCTGGAGCAGTGGAAACATGTTCTGTGAAATGACAAATCATGCTCTCCTATCTGGCAGCCTGGGTTTGGGGAATGCCAGGAGAATGTTACCTGCTCGGCTGTTTGTGCCAGCTGTAGTTTGGAGGAGGGATTATGCTACACGGTTATATTTCTGGGTTGGGGCCTGGGCCTCTTAGTTCCAGTGAAGAAAATCTAAATGCTTCAGCTTATCAAAACATTTTGGATATTTTGTCTGCTTCCAACTTTGTGGAAACAGTTTGTGGAAGGCCCTTTTCTGTTCCAGGTTACCCCAGTACACAAAGAAATATCCATAAAGCCATTACTAGATGAGTTTGGTGTGCAAGAATTTGCATGGCCCAGACAGAACCCTGTCCTCAACTCTGTCGAACACCTTTGGCATGAACTACAACGGCGAGTCAGACCTTCTCATCCACTATCAGTGTCTGATCTCACAAATGCTCTCCTGGATCAGTGGGTAAAAACTCCCACAGACACACTCCAAAATCTTAGAATCCTTTTCAGAAGAGGGAAAGATGTCATAGCTGTAAAGGGGGCACCAGCTCAGTATTAATGCTCCAAATTAGAATCAAATGTCCTGTAGGTCTTAGGTGGAGGTTGCCCAAAACCTTTGTCTTATAGTGTACAAGAGAAGCCTAGAAGGATTTTGGTCATATTACCTGCCAATCCAGCATCCAGATTTTGATTTTGTTGGGCCATGAATGACGGCCTCATTCACTTTTGCCTGATAACAAAACGAAAGATTCCAGCACACGAGTCTCCACCTGTTCTTTTAACCTCCAGCCCCCAGTTCCCTGACGTGCAAGCGGGAGAGGTCGCGCTGTGACACATCGCTGGGTCTCTTGACTCGGAGGTTTGCAGAGCTGCTGGGGTGCTCCGCTGACGGGGTTTTGGATCTAAATGTTGTGTCCCGGAAACTCGGTACCTCTAAGAGGCGCATCTATGATATCACAAATGTCCTTGAGGGGGTCCAACTCATCAAAAAGAAGTCTAAAAACCACATCCAGTGGTGGTAAGTATAAGCTTAATAAGTAGTGGATGTGACAAACATAGTCTTTTTATGTATGAATATAAATTTCTTAAGACTAATAGCCTGATTCATACCACCTTTAAAACAGGAAGGACTGGTGGACACCTGGCACCCTTTTATTTGACTGTCATTTGTTTTTATTTGCTCCTAATGCTCAGAAATATTGGATATCTTAAGTGTTGCCTGTTTTGCTGTTGACCCTGTTCTTCTTGAATGTGTGTGCACAGGGGTGGACAGCTGAATTTAGGATATAATTCAGAGCTGAAGGCTCTCTGCGAGGAGGAGAGTAAGCTGGACGAACTGATCCAAAGCTGTACGCAGCAGGTGCAGGAGCTGTGTGAGGACCGTCACAGCCAAAGATATCCTTTGTAGAAATCCTTTGAAGGCAGGTTTGTTTGAACTGCTAAGATAGAAATATTAATGTTTCCTGTTAAAGTAAATCAACCCCAGCAGTGGACTATTGTAGGGTCTTTACCTTTATAATATGAAGGGTTGGTTGTTGTGTTAAAACCAAAGTCAAATTCATGCAAATACAGTCACTGGAGTGTTTTTGGAGGATTTTAAAACTCATAAGTTTTTCCAGAGGGAAAATGCTTCCTATTAAAGTACAAACAGTACCTGGAATGAAGTATCAGTAATGGCTCAGACACACTGGAGTAAAAATAGGATGGCAGCCTCCTTGCAATTATTAAAAAAGCGGTGGTTGTCCGACGATTGCATTGAAAAAATCTTTTCCGCATTTGGCAGCCAATTCCAAGTAGTCGCAGCAACCAGATGGTCCCCAATGGCCACTTTCAATTACAAGGTGATTGGTTGCCAGGTGGGAGGCAGTTTGTCTCCCGGCACTTGTGGTTTGACTCGTACCAACTGCAGCGTTGCAAATAACTGCCGTCTAATCAATGAATGCAGACAGGCTGATTGCAACTTGTATAAAAGAGCGCACATGTCATTTTGCAGTTAAATTGCCATCATTATTTCTGTTTCAGATCTTTGACATTCTGGCTGGACTCTGAATCGAAGTAGTTATTCTGACTTTCTGTATGTAGGTGGCAGCAGATTTGCAGTTTTTGCCGATTTATCACATTCTATCACATTTAAGAAATGGATTGCATAAAATTGTCAACTTGATCTCATTCACTTGCAAACTGGAAGCAGACTGATCCTGTCTTATCGCCATCTTAATGCACCAAAGTGCACCTTTGAAGACAGCAACTGACTGCAAGTGGTTGCAGACCTGGTCCCCGCCTTTTTAAAGGCAGAGGAGTTATGGCTCCCATTAGTGTCCGGAAAGCAGCTCTACCTTGTGGAGAACGAACAGTATGAGCGAGCGGTGTTTCTCAGTCGTACGGTCTCAACCGTCCCGGCTTACGATTATAAGAGCTAACACGGCGATGATGAAAATGCTCCGCTTGGGTACAACGTGCATTGCTGGTGTGTATGAATTTTTGAATAAATTGAGTCTTAACTCCAGCTGCACACAAACGCCAGTGTGTTTGTTGTCTTCCTTGACTTTGTGGATCACATACGCCTATTTGACTTATGAGGATATGCATAATATTCCAAGTTTAAGAGATCAGACTGTGATTGTGATCAAAGCCCCTGCAGAGACAAAACTTGAAGTGCCACATCCAGAGGAGGTACGTGTCAGTGGTGCAGTGGTTAATGGAGTCATTTCTATTGTTGAATTGTTAATGTCTGCTTTCCCAATGCTCAGAGCCTCCAGATCCACATCAGTAGCATTCAGGGGCCCATTGATGTGTTCATCTGCTCCGATGAGCCCACCCCTATCGAAGCCACAGATAGTTCAGCTGCTAGCGAGGCCAGTGGAAGCCATTTAAATGGCTGCGACTCCATCCTTGCTTCACCTTTCATGCCCTTTTTCCAGCTGTCTTCCAGAGGTGAGACTTATATT
Organism: Pterophyllum scalare; assembly: GCA_024447675.2. Classification (NCBI taxonomy): domain Eukaryota; kingdom Metazoa; phylum Chordata; class Actinopteri; order Cichliformes; family Cichlidae; genus Pterophyllum; species Pterophyllum scalare. Next base: position 14,547 of record JAMQGT020012768.1, on the reverse strand, counting down.
TGACTGTCCTTCGGTCTGTCCCAAATAGACTAGTGATGCAAAGGAGGAAACTACGGATCCTTATAAATCCTTTGTTCCCATGGGAACCTTAAGCACTATTGTATTTAAGTCTAATTCTACTTTGAAATTGTTGGCTGAATTTTGCTTTTTAAACTTCATCGCTTTTCTTCCCCGTGACTCACACCTCATGTCATTCCAGAAACCGCTAACGATAGTTGCGGAGTTGCTAGTCTCTCCAAGCCACAGTCCAAGTCGACACAACATTCATCCCCAGTTACCGTCACCCCCATTTCTCCTATGCCCACCACTCTCACCTCCCTCCAACCCCACTCTGAAGACCAAAGCAGTTTTGTCGCTCTCACTCCACCTCAGGCCTTTTCTCTCAGTGAGGAGGGGTACCTCCCTAGCCTGGCTAAGAGCGAGGGCATCACTGACCTCTTCTCCTCTGTCGACTTGGACCAGTTGCCTATGGATATTCCACTTCTCTGAACAGATGTTTTTGAAATGCAGGAATTTTGGAATAAGTTGAATGTTCACATCAACAGGATGTCAAGGGGATAGAATAAACAAAGTGCAAAACTGAACATGAAATAGATTTTTGTTTTGTTTTGTTAAATATTTGCCTTCTGGGATTTATGGACTGTCAAGGAGGTTGTCACGTACTTCCATCCCCATCCAGGCATCTTTTTCTTCTCCTTTGGACCGGAGCCAAGACATTCCTTCTGTTTTTGAGACCTTTTTGACAGCCCTTCTCTAAATTGTCAGTATTGCGGTGTCAGCAAAAGGACTTGGGTTTTGAACCAAGAGTTATTGTCTTGCTTATGGGCACGCCAGTGACATAGATCGTCAGCTGTTTGACGTAGTGGGACCTACACTAAAGGGTTAAAAGTAGCTCCAAAGTCATTCATAAGATTTGTTGCTTGTGTTGGAGTTTTGAGAAGACATACAACTGTGGATGGCATTTGTGGGCAACGGTATGATTTAACAGTGTTGTGGTTTTTTTTACTGATTCACTCAAGATCCTAGTTCAGATTTTGTGTCTTATTCCACACAGGTGGTCTGGTATTACCTGGCAGTGATGGGCGTGTAACTTACCTGTTCTATTTTTTTGTCTTCCCTAAGAAATTCACTGATCCAGGTTTTTCTGATACCTTAGGTCAGGATGATGATTTATGAGTCAGTCCAATCATGGTGTCCTCGCTGCCCTCAGATTTGTCATATTGCACAAGGTTATACGAATTGCCTTATTGTGCAGGTAATTAAAAACTGAGTTTGAAGTTTGGCGTGACAGAATAAAGATATCGTCTATGTAATATTTTCTGATTGCATAAAGTAACAGGTGAATGTTAATTGGTTAGGCTATGCCAGTGATTAAGGTTTAGTCTGTGTTTTTCTCAGGGTTCAAGTAACTTTTACACCACGTACAGCTTCATATATTAAAGACACAGTATTTACTCGTGCCCCACTGATAGAGGATTTTTCAGACTCATACCAATATATCAGATTTTTACATCACCAAATATTAGCCTTTTTTTCCCCTTTCAGACACAAAGCATGACCAGATTTCCACCAGATAACCTTTGTGCATCGTTAAAAAAAAAAAAAGAAAATCACATTTTATCATCTCCACAAGTGATTCATCTATGCTCTGCCCAGCTGGGCTCAGATCAGCTGGTTGTCTGTGGTGCCCTCTGGTGAACAAACTATGCAACATCAACACTCATAACATGATTTACACTTTTATTTTTCATTTATCTGCCGCTATAAATGCAGATACTGATAAATCGGCGATTGGCTAATGTCGGCTGGTTTGTATCTCTCGTGCTCTGGTACAAAGTGTGACATTGTACTAGAACATTGCTTCAAAAGTGATCATCAGTTTAAAATGACACTGTGATGCCAGATATCTCAGTAAGTCACCTGCTCAGGTACCAGTGCAGCCTGTATTCCCTCTTGTAGCTGTTAAGAGGAGTGGGATCGTCTGCTGATGACACACTGAACCACTAAAAGCACTGAGAAGAGGCTCTTCCATTTAAAGCCTGTCCTTGTTTGCAGAACATTTTAAATTGTACCTTTTTCACAGCACGCTCTTCAGCGATGATGTATTTGGCACCGCTAAAAACAAATGCGTTGCATCTGGGTGAACTATTTTGCCGTCGTCCTCGGAGAATGAAAGGGCTTCTGTTGATGAAGGGATTGTAGTACTAAACCCTTTTCATCTTCACTGCAGCATCTGTTATGAATGCTAACCAGAATTCTTGTCATTTGTTGTCAGCATCAAACTAGCACGGTGCCCAACTCAAGTGGCTAAACTGCTGTATTTATGGGGCATTAAACAGCTAACCACTGTTGAGTAAATGAATTCATCTGCTCACATCTGGTCTTCTGTAATCCGTAAAGTGGGCTAGTCTTTTGTGATGTTTGCTTGGCAGAGAGGGGAGGATGTTACTGTGAAAAGAAAAGAAATGTTTTCTTTGTTAACTAAGGTCTAATCTGAGACTTCAGTTTTTTCTTCTGTTGTTTTTACCTGCTGTGCACACATTCAGGTCAGTTCCGTCTTCTCAATGAGGTTCATTCTTATTTGAGGACCTTTTACTGCTAGTTCTGTGTACCAGTTTGTGCCTCATGCACCTTTGTACCCAGCACACCTTAGTTGTGAGTCACTCTGTAATTTCTGTTGAAAACTGTATAAAAACTTTATTAAACGTATGAGCTTATACACATGTACACGTTTACTTATTAACTCTCAGTTTAATTTAATTTACATTTTAGTTTTCAGTGGTCCTGTGTTAAATTACTGTCATTAAACTTTTCATTATATTCAGACAGCACTGAATGCTTGGTTTAAGAGTTTTTCCTACTCTTGGCTCTGTATGATGTCATTGAGAGCAGATATCCCAATATGGTCATCTCAAGCACACAGATCTTCCCACACACAAGCCCCACCTGACTGCTGTCTAGATTTTCTGTTAATAAGAGCAGCCAGATGGAAGAAAGTTGAATCAAGGCACGCAGTATAAGGCAAGTCTGAGTCATGCAAAGCTCTCAAGATTAAAAATATGGAGCTGTTTAAGTTATTGTGTAGTTGTAGTTACATGCCTTGATCAACTAGATCACTTAACACTGACCTCTGAATCATTCACACCCAACTGAAGGGATGAACCAGTGTTGTGTTGACACATAACTCAGCAAAGAGACAATTTTAAACTGTATCTTTAGGCATTTTGTTACTAGCAGCCTGCTGTAAAAGCACAGTTCCCATTTCTTAAATATAAAAAAAAAATGTCAAAGATAACACAGTTTGATGGGCATAAAGTAGAGCTGTTAGCCAAAAACCTGGTAAATCCCAGCATTGTGTGTGCTATGTCCTTTAAAAATTTTCATCTCTAAATCACAGTGGAGGCTCTGTCATGGTTTGGGGCTGTATTTCAGCCAATGGTGTTGGAGATCGTTCATCAAAATTGATGGAATTATGAGTGCATGAATGTACCATCAGATTTTGATCCACCATGAATACCGTCTGGAAAGTGTCTGATTGGCAACAGCTTCATTTTTCGGCATGACAGTGATCCCAAACGCACCAGCAGTAAAAGCATAACTGGATGGAAAAACAAATAATGGAGCACACTCAGTCATAGTTTGGCCTCCCCACAGCCCAAACCTCAAGATTATTGAAGCAGTGTGGGATTATCTTGACGGAGAAAAGAACAAAAGGCAGCCAACATCCAAAGAGGAGCTTTGAATGTCCTTGAAGAAGAATGGAGAGTTCAGGCTTTGTTGAAGAATAAAGGTGGTCAAACCAAATGCTGACTTTCAAGTTCATTAGAGTTGTACAAACTCTGTTTTTTATTTTGTATACTGTATTTTACTATAGCAATACATTTCTGCACCTGTTTGTTTCCCGAGCAAAATATAAAGAAATGAGGAGTGACAAGAGATTTGAGTTATAGACAATACCAGTGAGCATGTCCAAACTTTTGACTGGTTTTATATATATATATATATATATATATATATATATAAATAACATTACCGTCTTTGGAACAATAGGTCAAATCCCTGCCGGGGTGTCCATCTAGTAAGGGACCCCAGGCTAGATCCCCCATGCTGCCCAAGCCAACCTCAGAAGATGAGCAAGAGATGCATGATTGAAGCCATACCAGTTTGTCCGCGTCAGGTGATGAGGAACCAGGACATACTGAGTTGGCTAATGGAACAAAGATGAAAATTGGGAACTGTTGGAATGCTACTACACAGTGAAAGTGAACCTGGACACCCCCCTGAGGTCGATTACTGAGACTAGACGATGCAAATGCAGCATTACGGACAATCCCTACTTCAGCCATCACTGTAACCAATCAGTCAATGTACACCATGGCAATGGTGATCCTTGAGAGGCTTGGTTATAAGACGAGCAGCCACACGGGGAAGTAATCTCCATGGAAAAGACAGCTAGAGGCAAAGACCGCCTCTGCTCATTAGGAGCATGCTCCAATGTTGTCAGGCATGAATACAAACATGGAGGCCATGCAAACTACTGAGTACCATTTTGAGTTGCTGCAATGAAAGGTCAGCAAAATGGACTAGCCCGCTGCATCCTTTTTTCACTGTTGTAAACAACATGTCCATTCCTAATGATGCCATAAAAATGGGGTTTTAACTGGTACCGTTAGAAAATCAGTCCAGATGAGGGTATAAATTGTAGCATCAACACCCACCAAGTGTGGCAAAATGTCACCGATCTGGATACCTGTACAGCTGGCATCTACAGGTTACAACAAACAACAGCAATCACATCCTGACCTCATGGAAACTCTATGCGTGGTCAGACTCACATCTCCAACAGTGCAAAGTTGATGGAACATTTTGAATCCAGCAATGCTGCAATACCTTGCAATGGTTCGAGATGTTGAGAATGCCTACATCCATTTAGACTGTATAAAGCAGGTTCTGCGCAGTCATTGGCCTCATAGTGCTGAATGTCAAGATTACAGATCATCACTGTTATTCACAATCTGACAAAGTTGACCCAAAATGCACTTTTTCAAGGTTTCTCCTGTGGCTTATCAGAAAGCAACTAAAAGATCCAAGTTAAAGATGCTTGTTGCCGTTACTCTCCATCGTAGACAATAAACTGGGAGAGCTTTGCTTTTGAAATCGTGGTACATCCTGTGACACCTGGAGAGTTTAACAGAATTTCAATGTGTGTCATTAAAATTTCATTTTGGTAAAAGATTACATTTATTTTAAACTATGAACCATCCAAAGCTACTCTCACAGAGCACAAGAATAAAATTATGGAGCTGGAAATGAGCATAATTCCCATTTTATCTAGTATTGTTTTCTTGTGATGCTTAATTTGTATTTAATATGTTTGTAAATTTACGCAGTTGAACCACTTCTATACAAATGTTTCCACAGTGGGGGAGATCAGCTGTTTTGCTTTGGTACAGTCCCAGTGTGTGCTTTTCAAATCCCAAACTGCACGCCAAGACGAAGCAGCTTGAGGTTTCCTCTCACTGGCCTGCTACATAAGAACAGTCATCATGTTCTGTGCTTCTGTTTAGTGTTCATGCTGTCCAATATGCAGGACTACATCAGTAACATTTCAAGAAGAAGAAGAAGAAGAAAAAAAGCTTCATCAGTTACTTTAACCATCTTACTTGCTGCAAAAACCCTCAGTGGCTGCCACTAGGAGGCAGTGAGAGCCCACAGAATCCTTAAAACTCATTTTCACAAGCGTGTGTTGTTTTCAAACTGTGCCATAAAGTGTTGCCCATCTGAGGACTAGCTTTCATAAATTCAAGTGGGAATGAGCTGAGATTAAATTGTGTGGCGCCTCACTGGTCATGTTCAATCTGAACAGTGGAAGGAAAGTTTTAGTAACTTTTTAAGAAACATCAGCAGACACAGGCTCAGATGTCAAACCCAACACCCACATGCTCGGTTTTGTTTCAACCCCAAGCATCACCTCCTGAGCTGTTGGGAGCTATATTTGTTCATCGTGTTCACTTGCGCGGGGCCGGCGCCTGCTGACATGACGATGACAGTTTGTCATCTCGCTCAAGTGAAGTCGCCAAGATGGCCCCGGGCTACTTATCAGACACATAATCTGAATCGGTTTGGAGGCATTAACAGCTTTAGAAGAGCAGGGGACAGGGTTAAAATGCAGGTTTGACTGACATCATTGACTCTGCTGATCAGATTACCGTTTCCTTAGGCCATTTACTGGATATGAAAGAAGAGACTGGTAATTACATTGAATATATTTGGCTGGCTTTCATCATTGGCGGAGAACACGTTAGTCAGATTGAAACATTGCTGCACAACAAAATGCTCTGTGGCACATTGGTGAGGATGGCTGTTATTGTCAGGTGATCACAGATCAAATCAGGTTTCTATTTAAAGTGATGCAGAAATCTGAAATATTCCAGAACTCTGTTAGAAAACAAAAAAGAAAACATTTCTGATCTTTCTTCTTTATACAGAAACACTCACATCTTGTAAACTTTCTTTCCTTTCCTGTCCCTGCTTCTCTTTGTCTGAGCCACAGCATCTTAGAAAAACACATCATCGCCCTCAACATGATGATGTAATCTGTCAGGTGCCTGCAGCCTTCGGGGCCCGACTATAGATGGCAGTGTGGTACCTTAAGAGTCCCTCATGAACCCTGTCAACCCAGTTCCACAAACAGTGGCACACTCACACCGAGTTCATGAAGTCACTGGATCACTGCTATTATTGATTCATGTGTGCTTCTCTTGTAGTTTTTTCAGTTTTCCTCTATGCTGCTAAGATTTGAGCATAGGAGAAAAAAAAACAAAGTGAATATTGAATCGGGTCATATTGAATTAGGTTCGATGTCAACCACCCTCCCATCTCAAGAGGGCACACTTAAAGATCAGTCAATATAGCTGTCAATCAGGCGATCAATCAGTTGGTGAGGTTTCTTTTTTTAGAGTGCTTCTCCTTGTTGCCTACAAGTAAATGATGTACGGTGGTTTTGAAGGTTTTGAAGCGCTGAACAAAATACACAGATGGCTTTGCTTAAAGAGTGACATAGGACTAAGGCATCACTTAAGGCTCACTCCCTCTGTGGGGTGTGTGTGTGTGTGTGTGGGGGGGGGGGGGGGGTTAGGAGCGACCTGGAGCATATGCAATCCACTCTGACACTGCAGGTTGAGAGGCTTGTCCGGCTGTCCCCTCTCGCCAGAACATAGCACTTGTTTCTGCGCTGCGCTCTCTTCAGCCAGGCTGTTGTTTTGACTGCTGTAATGCACCGAGGCTCGGAGTGAGAGAGAGAGAGAGAGACAAAAATAAGAGAGGGTTAAAGAGGGAGCATGAAAACCAGGAGAGAGAGGGAGCGAGTGTACTACTCGTCTTTCATTGGCGGGGAGAGCACGGCGTCTTTTTACGTCGCGCCGTCCCAGCCAATCGACTACTTCTGCAATATTTTGGGTTTATGAATGAAATGAATAGTGAGAAAGCAGGACAGGAGTAGTTTGATTCATCACCCGTAGCTCGGGGTGTGCGGCGTAGACCGAAGACATAGGTGCGCTTGTTTGCTGTGCAGGCCGCCTCAGAGGGCCTCTGAACGTAAACACAGGGATCAATGGGCGACAGCGACACAGTGGCACACGCAAAAGGCACTTGCAGGCACACCTTTATTCATCTTTGTTACAGTATCTCACGAAGAAGTGAGCATGGTCTAGACAGTGCATATTCATGTCAATACCTGTGGCCTGATCGGTACGGGTGGACCAAGCCGAAAAAGAACTGGTTAATTACCTTCTTTCTGTTTTCTCTACACATCACAGTGCCACCATTTCGTTCTGTAAAGAGTCACTGAAAGGGGAAAATGCTAAACTCTTAAGCTCAGCTGCTGATGGAACAACAAGTTCACAAAGGTCATCCAGGGGTCAGGAGACACTGACTCATTGCTGCAGTTGTGGAGCAGTTAATATGCCATATAGAGGAGTTTAAATAAAAACCGATGGTGGAAATGGCTAATAACCTCTGATTTGGATTCCCTTGACTCTCAGTTCCTTCAAAGGTCGGCACTGTCAAGATATTTGGTTACTGATGGACTCAAATGTCACTCTCACCAAAATTTTGCTTCGCAATTTACTTCATCTCCATGTGTTACTCCACTGATGGAGCAATGATTCCATTGACATGTATTGAGTTTTGACTCCTAAATTTCACACGTTGTTGGCTAGGCTTGACTGTAGCCTGTGTGAAGGTAGTTAAAGTCTCAATCTGTAGTTTAAAGCAGAACCTGGATTCTGCAAAACTCTTCCAAATGATGCCATCTGGAAAGCACACATATTCTCTCAGAACCTGCTGAAAAACTGATGAAGCTGCAAGTTGTTGAAATAATCCACATATGGAAAGCACACACATGCAATGAACCAAAACGGGATTGTTTAATTATATATTCCTAATCATCTTATCAAACCATGTCATCCTCTTATTCTGACCCTCTAGAGATCATTTAGATCATATGAAGCCAATGATTCGTTCACTTCCTTGCGTAATAGGGATAGCCGGTCTATGGATCATTTTCATATCCATTTACTTTTTTTTTTACTCTTGTGCATTTTCAGCTCTTCCCTGTCACAAAATTCTCCTGCCACATGGAGGGAGACACTACATGAGTCAACCAATAAGTGATAGCTCAAGTTTGGATGTGTGCTTTTAATTTTGCATTTCCGTCTGTGAGTTCACCAAGTTTCTTTTTTTAAACAAACAAACAAACTCAATAAGAGATAAATTGCTCTCTTAAAACTGCAGCGTGACTTGAAACTGGTCATTTTAATCTGAACTAACCATTTAAAGCACGACAGCGACACGGTCACGCAAACTAATCAGCTGAGTCAGCGACAGAACTGCATCGCTTGTTTCCCTGCCAATGTTTTTCTCAACGGAGTTTATGTGTGTTTGACAAGAGTGCTGCATATTACGGTTTCATTTGGAAATATGATAGCAAACACCCACAACAACAGGTAACCCCAAGAACTTTGATATGATCAAAGTTAATAACAACATAAGCTACACCATGGGCTAATACACCATGTTCGTAGAAATGTTGCTGTTAAAATAAATGTTAAATTAAAGTCCTTAGTTCACCAGATGCCAGGAGTGCACGAAGAGCAAGGCCTTTCTGCCAAAAGCAGAACATTTGATGTTCATTGCTTATAGATGAGACGTACACAGAGAGACGAGTGAGCAACACTAATCTCTTAGGAGGCAGGATAGGCCTCAGTCACACAAACTAGTGACAGTAAGCAGCCTCCAGCAACCACTTGCCAACCAGTTGGAGAATACACTTTCTTCCCAAGTGACCAGTGTTTACTAGGGGCTTACTGACCAGTCGCTAGGCCTGCATCACTGCCAGCAACTTCCAATAACCACTCGTAACAGTCCAGGAATACTCATTTTTCCCTAGCAACAGGTGGTTGCCAGGCAGTTGCCAATTGGTGTCTAGGCCTGTGTGACTGGGGCCTTAGCAGAGGTTCGATTAGCAGTTAGCATGAGCCAAGGCAGTTGCCTGTTAGTAACTTTCCATATACATGGGGTGATAACTCACCACTGTGATCAACTTCTCCTTCATTTTGATGTGAAATGACAGGCTGCCCTAGCAACCACCTCACCCTCTCTGTTCATGATATGATTTGATTGGCTAATGGCAGCAATATTGGCTGGCTCCTGAAAAGCTGTACTCTTCTTAACTTATCAGTGTATGCAAAGCAAAGCCGCAAAGTCAGTTCAGTTTGGCAACACATGAAGTCACCCCTATTCAAAGTAAATGAGAAATGGGAGTGCTGAAATGCATGTGTGTGAATCCTCCCTAAGAGGGTGGGTCTGTGCTTCTGTGCACAGCTAGCTGAGACACACTTTGCAATCTATGGAGAAAAGAAAGAGGCATGGAGATGGACATTTCTCATATTTTGTTGGTCTTGTGGCATACTGGGGTTATGTAATTATATTCAAAAACAGATTCAAGGCATGATTTTTTCCTTTTTATAGCTGAAAAGATACACAAGCAGAAGCTGCCACTGGTTAATTTCCACTTCTCCTGATGGTTGGTAGAAGAATGCAGGGAGGATCAATTTATTGCTCCTGTGTGAGGGAATCCATACTGTGGGACCAGGAAAGTCATTTCCCCCCGCTTCTCGGTCTTCAGGGGCTTGTCTCTATAAAGATTTGACCTCTTCCCAGTGGGCTTTGGATTTAGATATGCTCTCTGTCAAGTGTTAATACAGGCCTGGTAGGATTGCCAAATTTATATGTGGGCTTTGTACTGTAGGGCTCAATCTCAGCAGTGAATATATAAGGCAAGGCTCCAGATGATGTAGGAGTTGGCTGGATCACACACAGCTGGGTCCTGGCTTTGGTAAATGTGGAGCGGTCGGAATGTAATGTCTGGCTCGCTCGTGTTCTTTGGTCTGAGGTTTGTATTTTTCCTCTCCTGTGCCGGGCTGCGCGGTGTGGGTGTATAATGCTTCAGCTGTTGCGATGACAGCCTCATGACCTGTTGTGAACCTCGTCCACCTCTCCAGCCCTCTCTCCAGTGGGTATTTACTTTCTTTAGTTCCACTTGGATACATCAAATATTTGCATAGACAAAACCAGACATGAACCTGAGTCCGTAGGCTCCTACCCTTGAGCCAATAGAGACAAAGACCGTCAGTTGTCATTTGCATGCAATTTGCATTGGATCCCCCTGTGACTGTTTGCAATGTCAGGAGGCCAAATTAACCAGTGTTCCGTTTTAGCTTGATTTACATCTCATTTGCATTAGAGTTGTTTAACTAGGGTTATTTAGCTGAGTGACCCTTGTGGAAACTCCTTACCTCACGCTCAGAGGAGGCAGATACTGCGACCAGCTAATTTCATTAAGGGAAACAGCCGTTTGACTCAGAGTGCCTTTGGATGTAATCATTAAAAGGGACGAGGGCTTGCAAGCTGTTTGTAATCAGGCTGTTCCTACGTGCATATGGACATTGTGTCATATTTACTGTAAGGATGAAAGATTAGGCATGGAGGGGCTAGTGGGCAGCATCAATCTCACTCAGCATCTTAGAGCAGGCACATTAATCATCCCATCTACGGGAAAATCATCCTCATCAAACTCCGGGGCCACAGTGTGCACACATGGTGATGATCACTGAACGGACAGAAGGAGAGTTAGTGGCTGACTGAGCAGAGACACCACAGCCAATGCCTCTTCATTGATCCTAGGAAGTTGGACTGGGTGTTAGACGGTGTTTTGTCTGGCTAATGCCTTCATATGGTGCCGTCTGGCATCGTTGAAGCCTCAGCAGGCTGAACGGGCCAAATTGTTTAAGTTCTTCCTCCTCCCACGTTGATCGGGGCCTCCTTTTCCAGGGGAGGCTCCCGTTTTCCTTCCTTTTCCCTTTCTCCGCTCTCCCCTTCAGTCTGCTTTTATTTATAGAGGGCGAGAAAGCTTTATGGCCAGATGGATCCCCTCAGATATTACGTGGCGGATTTCAATAAGGAGAATCAATTCTGGCTTTGTTTGCGGAATCAACCCCACACCACACTCTAATACACTGACATCAACTGGGGCAATATATCATCCACAGAAATTTCATCATGTTGTTTGTTTGCTTCAGAAAGAAAAAGGCAAGAAATGAAAGTTAGAGATCAGATCCATATTCCACAAGGAATTGTGACACCACTCCTCAGTAGTGTTGCTATAAGTATTAGCTCCTCTTTTTTTTTCATTAAAAGAATGCTACATCCAGGAAAATGTGATCAAATCTTTTTTCTCTCTCTCTCTCTCTGTCATACATATTGTATATAGTGTTTGGGCGTGGGTCCAACAGCATTCTCTCTCCCACTGAGTGGTTTTATTAGGAAAATGTGACTCCTGTTTGCTGTATGTGTGCTAATACCATCTATACAAGGGAATGAAAATGCCCATGTTGGCTAAATCTGCAATTATTCCGTCTGTAAGCGGACTAGCCTGCACTCACACTCTCATTACTTGTGTTTAAGTGTTTAGTGTAGTGTGAGGTGCTTAGACGCCAACCCGTGCACGCACACACGCACAGACACACACACACACACACAACCAGGCACACGCGCACACACACTGTGCGGCTGGTGGTAGGTCTAATGAGGGAGAAGGCCTTGAATGGTTCCTATGCTGTGATGCATTAAAGCTTAATAACCTGTCCTTTCAGCTCTCTCTTAAGAACATGCTCTGGAGCTGATAATTGGAAAGATATTTGCCTCTTTCTCCTGCTCTCTCTTGTCTCTCTTTTGTCTAATGGCTGCTTTCAGTTTAGTTGGGTCCATTATTTGCCCTTGAAAGACTATTTCTCCTTTTTTTTTTTTTTATCCCCCCAAGTTCCTGTTTTGGCTCTTTATCTAGAGCTTAGTTGATGAATTTAGGTGAAAGTGGCCAGTTTTGCTGTAGTTATCACTCAGACATGTGCCACATTTAGCCCCATATGAATAGGCAACATTTAGGAGGAGACAAAAGGTTAGTTGTGTCTTTTAAAATCTTTGGTTTAATCATGTTGCATTAGGAGTAAGCAGATGCTGAATGTAAAAACGCACCTGTGCTAACATGCATCCCAGCCGAACAAAAAAAGGAAATGTTTTCCTTTCCAGTGGAGGTGCTGCGAATTTACCTCAACCCAATTCGAGGTCTGATAAACCAACAGAAAGAGATCACCAAAACAACAACTCTGCATGAAAGGCATGGAAATAGAAGCTTGATAAAGCATCCAACTCAAGGTCTGCCTGCAATCTGTTTCCAGGGATCTCAACCTTAAACCTTACCCTTGTTTAGTAGCTGCTGAGCTTGAGCATCAGCAGCTCCATCGCCATGACAACTGAGCAAACACCATCACTGGTGAAGATCATGAATACAGTAAGTGGAAGGAGAAGACCTTTGTCTTGTTTGATTAAAGTACTATTTCCAAGGTCCTGAAGGTGCTGTGAATTTATTCCTGCCCTTTAATGAGCTCACATGTCAACAGATCCATGTTTATGACTGGAAGTTCATTCAGCTGGCCAGCAAGGTTGATGCACAGGTCAGTGCAATACGCTGTGGCAACACTTTATAGTGACCACTGCTAATAAACCGAAAATTATATAAGGTTATGTTATTTACTGTTAAACAACTGGTTGGTTAATAATGAGTTTGATGTTTATTGTAACACTGTTACTGTCTCTTGATGATGCAGGACAATAACTTACTATAAAGTGTTACGTATGTTGTTTCTCATGCATTATATGGACTGTGGCAGTGGAGGCGACCTGCTCAGGTAGGGAGGCTGTAGGTCATTTTTGTTCAAATCCTGCTCTAATAAGATGGGTTGTAGGGCAAAGGCCTGTTCCCACTGAATGTGTCACAAAGAACAAGTGGAATTGGAAGCCGCCTCTTGTTGTTTTAATGCTCAAACTGCTCACAGTGAAGGTGTCATCAGAAATGCACTTTGATCACTCCTGTGTGACAAAAAAAAAACATTTATATGATGAGCTCAGCTATAAATATCTTTACTGGTGGCTTCAATACTTCTATTTGCAAGTAGGCTGTCAGTTTCAATTTATGCGTCTACACACTGCAGACAGCAGCGTGCTGCAGTGGAAACAGCGACTGTCTCCATAATGGCTCAGTCACACTAGAGTAGAAACAGGACAGCAACCTTCTTGTGACTAGGAAAAAATCAGAGGTTGCCCAGTGATTGCCTTTAAAATTTTTTGTTGTTGGAGACTGATTGTAAGTAGTGACTGCAACCACTCTCAATTGCACAGGTCGGCTGGTGGGAGGCAACCTGTCTCCAACCTGTCATGGTCTGACTGCAGTCTCACTCACAGAGACTGACGACGTAATGGCTGTCCAATTTATAAGTGCTTATGTCATTATACATTTAAATCACAGTCCTGCAGCAACAATGTCGTTATTTGTGGTGGAATTTGTGTTTCATATCTATAAGGTTCTGGCTGGACTCTGCATGTGAGTAGTTAATGTGAATTTCTGTTTATGAAGGCAGCAACAGAGTGTTATCAAAAACATTTGTTGTGTTTCAGTAGTGTGTGTGAGCGCGTTTCAGTGGTGTGTGTGATAGCATTTCGTGTGAACAGGAAGTTGTTTCGGCTAAACAGGAAGGCGTTTCAGTAGTGTGTGTGAGACAGCATTTCAGTAGTGTGTGTGAGAGGGTTTCAGTAATAATGTCCCTAATGGCCCCTCAAGTTTTAACCAATGGAAGCCTGGATTTGGAGTCACACACAAAATTAAAGTGGAAAAACACACTACAGGCTGATCCAACTTTGATGTAATGTCCTTAAAACAAGTCAAAATGAGGCTCAGTATTGTGTGTGGCCTCCACGTGTCTGTATGACCTCCCTACAACGCCTGGGCATGCTCCTGATGAGGTGGAGGATGGTCGCCTGAGGGATCTCCTCCCAGACCTGGACTAAAGCATCCGCCAACTCCTGGACAGTCTGTGGAGCAACGTGACGTTGGTGGATGGAGTGAGACATGATCTCCCAGATGTGCTCAATTGG